>BCJJ01000006.1:1066931-1299292 GCA_039545355.1 Trichosporon coremiiforme
GTAGGTGGGTTACTGGTGAACACGGGCTCTGATGGACTTGGCTCGCTGGCTTGGGACTTTGGTAAGGCAAAGTGGACAGATGTGCTGGGTTGGAGTTCGGCGCGACCTCGTTTCAAGCCTCCGCTGCCTCTAATTACGTATTTTCTCTGCAGACAGACGTTGCCCATCACTGTGTGTGCCGTAAGGTGCATCTTGCTAGATCCCTGGACGATAACAGATTCATTTGTTGCCGCTGTCCACCACCGAGCCCTCCAACTCGCAACCCGCATTTCGTGCACGCAACAACCTTCCATGCATCAGCAGCAGCTCATGGTACAATATAACATTAGCTCTGCTGAACATGCACCTTCTTGATGCATGCATGGAACTCGTGGATTGATGGCGACTGATGGACCTCGCCTTCCTCGCGCCAGGGGCCGGATGTGAAACGCACAGATCCTGCCACACTCACCTCGTGTCGTCGTGCTCACCAGATCAGATCGTCACTGAGTTCCCTCTGCTCTCCCTCCTTCACTTCCAGTAATCATAGCTACACACTGTGCACCGCTTTACCGCTGCATACCTATACATCCGCTCCGCTACCGGGTGCACGCCTATCCCCACCATGACAGAATGTATCAACACATCCACGTCTAGAACATCCTTTCCAAGCCTCATCAATCCACGAGACCGACGACGGTGAGTTGGACGGCCTTTAAAGCTCTTCATTGGCTTCCCCACCTTCACACCTCCCGGTTCAACTCCGTCACCGGCTCGATCATGGTCTCGACCTCGTCGACTGCCCCAACTTCCAGTGTCCCCCTCTCTCTGCTGCCTCTGCGGACGGCTCCCAACCCTATGGCTTCGACTACAGCTTGATTCCAACAAGAGTAGGATGACAGCGTCGACGTCGAGTGGCGAGTGGCTGCCCACACATTCGCGGCCACCTCCACCCTTGCACCACTCCGATGAACTGGACATCGTTGCTGCCGCCGTTGACTCCTCCGTCCACTACGGAAGTCGCACTTCTCACCTCGCCCCACCGGTTACTCGCATTGAAGGGACCAAGGCGAAGCATCGCCAGATTAGCCCCGGCCTCCTCACCCAGTCTGGCACCAGCAGCAACTCCAACGACACTTCGGCCGTTGTCGCCGGCGCCCTCGATTTGTAGGCGGTGAAGATGGCGAGGCTCTCGGGGCGCTCGTGTTGGTGCGCTGCTCCTCTGTGGCCAAGCCATGCATTGTCTGTGAGTCATCACCTGCTATTCCGGATTGCTGACGCCAGGCGTGTGGGCCTGTGCTTTCACGAATGGGGTGTCGGGGTCGCGGGCTGGATGGGCTGGATCGGAGCAGCTGACGGCCACCGGCTCCTAGCCGGCCATGGTTTGTGTGTGGGTGTTCACGGTCGCAGCTGCGTTGAACCCTGCAAGCTGACTCCAGGTATGTGGGCCCAACACGGTTAGCGTAAATCGAAACTCTGGGTTGAAGGGCCCGTCGGGCTCGCCGGGAAGCTCCGCCGGATACTCCTTGCGGTGGGGAGATGCTCGACGGCGCCCCGTGTTGTGGGGAAGTTCTCGCTTGGTCTGCGGTCTATGAGTCTTGCTCACATTCAGCTACATGCAGACAGCAGAAAGCTGACAACAGGCACGTGGGCTCCATGTCCTGCATGGGTTGCCTGGGGAAAGAGCTTGTACGCGGAGCGACTGGTCTTCGAAGGACGCCTGGGCAGGCCAGAATGTCCTCATCCCGCCGCTTGTGGCCGTTGCCATTTGCAGCCCGCTTGTGAGTCGTCCTCATATTCAGTTACGTGAAGACCGCAGACTGAGCTGACGACAGGTGCATGGAGTACATGGACTCATAAATGGACGCCCCGTGTCAGTGAGTCACTCACTTGCAGCTGCTCACTGACCGAGTTTTAAGCTAACCCCAGATACGCCCTCGTCAAACGCAAATTGTGTCAGATCCGGGCCTGACGCTCGACTGCCTTTCAGCCGATCGCCAGGGTTACCGCCACAAGAGACACGCCACCGCCCTGATTGCCGTTACGGGAGGCACTGAGTTGCTTATGCGTCCTTGCAATCATGTATCTCAACCATTGACCGAGGGAGTGGCGAACTGCCTCTATGCCCTCCCATCGGTGGCTTGTGCAAGTGCGCCACCATTATCGATGCCTTGCGTGTGAGTTCATCCCTTGCGTCTTCCAGCTTCGCGCTGTCTATTGTACAAGCTGACAACAGGGGATGTTCGCGGGCTGCTGGGCCCAATAATTGGATGGGCTGCTGGTGCTTCTGCTGCTGTTGGTGCTTGCGCTGGGTCTGCTGCTGGTGCTGCTGCTGTTGGTGTGAATAGGACCATCGGTGCCACTGTTAGTTGCTGGTGCTGCTGAGTAGCACGGGAGGTATCAGTGCTCGGACCAAAGTCTGACTCTCTCATGGCCCAGGTCCCGGTCGGAGCCCTTAAACAATGGGGCGAACTTCCTAATCCGAACATGGAATCGCATGTTTGAATTCTCGTCGCTAGGACTTGAGTCTGACTGTCCGGTGGTTTTGACCACTGGAGCATGGAACACCCGTATTCATTGGGGCTCCAAAGGCACTCGCATAGGTGGCTTAGTCGACGATGCGGCCGCCCGCCCCCCTCCTCAACTACACCGCATCGGCAGCCGCACAGAGGGCAAAGATCGACCTTAACCAGCGACCACAAGGTCACGCCTCACATCGATCCCACTGAACACGAGGTCGCGACGTTCGTCGCCACGTCTATTCAATTTCAGGCCATCAAAAAGAGGGTCTAACCTCCTCTCAAGCAATAGCATGCTCAGCGATGTGCGAGTTGCTGCAATTTCCAGTCGCCCTAAATTTGTCAGGCCAGAAATGCAGATTATCCTCAATATTCACGTAAATCTGAAAATTCACTGATGCATGCAATACTTCATGGAGAACGTAGACCATGATAGGCCGGAAGAGGATGGGTCTTCGAAGCTGTTAATGCACAGCGGGTGCTGGTACCGGTGTCTAGCGAAGACACAGGTCTGAAAGTCTGAACCCCCCCCCCCCATTGTCCATCACAGTCCACCGTGCCAGCGTACGGGAAAGCGGCGGTCCCCAGCCAGCCAGCATCAGTCGGGGGAGAGACAGGGAGCTTGATTGGCGTCATCATCCGCACTCTCGCTCAATTTGCACCTTACGACGCGAGGGTTTTCGACCGTGGTTACCGTCTCGCGGCGCCGATCTATCAGCCCGGAACAGCCATCCTATCGGAACCACCACGGACAAGCTTGCGGCCGCCCATGCGCCACACCTTCCCGCACTTACACACTACTTGCCTTACAAAGTCAGACGATGTCCGCCACGAGTGTGCTCTGGTACCGCTGATGCCCGTGGTTTTGCCAAAACCGGAGATTCGTGCGCCGCCTCCTCCAGTTCTCGTACCCATCCACACACTTTCGCTCCTTTGCATCAGGCGCGCACAACCCTGACAGTGCCGAATGTGCGCAGAACGCGTTCGCAAGTTGTGTCATCTGTGCTTCAGCTTCGAAGCCGTCGGCCGAGAGAGCGGTATAAGACGTGAAGGTGTATCTTCTCGCTGTCTACCTAGCTCTTGCAGCTTCCTCAGCTTCATTCCCGCCGCCGCCCTCCAACTCCTCCGCCTTCAACATTTACTCTCCAACACCATCACCTCTTACGCGCTGGTCAAGTCCCAGCGACATCTCACTTGAACTCCTTGCACATTGCGACTCGCTATTTCACTGCTCCTTCTCGACGCACTTAGCAAAGTCAACAATGGTCCCCGGTTCTGGCAGCGACGAGCCCGCCAAGATCGCCTCGCAAAATTTGGAGAGGGCTACCGCTGGTGGCCTAATTCCTTACGAGAGGCGTCAAGCAACCGCTCAGGCTTTTCATCCGGAGATGGACCATGTCTACCTTGCCTTCATCATGGCGCTGTACTACCGTGGGTGCATTCCGGCGCACGACCACAACGTTGAAGAAGCCCACAGGGCGTGGAAAGAGATCCTCGAACGCTGCGAGAAGTATGGCCAGGCGCAGGTGGACCCCTGGAACTTGGAAGTTCAAGGGAAGGAGAACTGGTACATTTTCCACCGCGACGCCGCCACCAACTTGCGCGAGACCTCCCTTCGCGCTGACCAGGCGTACATCGACACGTTTGTCGAGGTTTGGGAGCGCAAGCGGTCGTCTCGTCAGTAGACAAATAGGTGGGATTGAAGGCGCCGATGATTATGCTGACGCTAAACTAGGGTCACAGGTTAAGTCGAACGAGTGGTGCCACAAACGAGGCCGTGAACTGTCGACCTCGCTGCAACCACGAATAACTCATGCATATGCATGTTTCTTGCTCTATAAACAGTTGTTCCACGTGCATGGGAGTCTTGGTAACCTATATACGAAGCATGGTGCACCTGGGATCAATACTTAATGTGTCCTCCATTAGCAGAGATGGTGTCCTTGATCCTGTTAGGCATGGACATGATAAGTCGGTCGATCTCATTCTGATCATAGGTGTTCCAGAGCTCCGTAGCGGCAGCGAATAGCCCCTCCTGGGTGGTGGGACGAGGGTTGAGACGGGCCAGGCGGCGCTTGAGGTTGCTCCAAAGGTTCTCAATGGGGTTGAGGCAAGGAGAGCAGGGAGGGTGAGGCAGGAAGCGCATGCCAAGTTGCTCTGCCTTGCCACGGGTGGCCTTGGCTGTGTGGACGACAGCGTTGTCCTCTACAACCCAGGGCAAGCCATAACCACGCCACTGAGTCTTGACACGCTTCCAGCAATCAAACAACTCCTTCTCAGTCACCTGGGTGCGATAGATGGCCGCATTGACTCCCTTGCGCTTGGAGGTCGACTGGGAGGTGTCAAACCACACCAGCTTCGACTTGCCGCCATACCAGATAGCCCCCCAGCACATAATCGACCCACAGCTCGATCTGGAGGTGTACTGGATGTACCTGAGTGTCAGCACTCTTCCACAGCATGTAGAACGTCAGGAAAGACACTCACCGCTCATTGGCACGGTCAGAACCGATGGGGCGCGTCACATATGCTCTGTGGAGCTGGTCAATGTAGAGAGGGACCTCGTCACAGAAGATCACCTTCCTCCACTCTTGGAAGAGTCGCTGCTGCTCAAGAGCATAAGCGAGACGCTTCTCCTTGTGAAGGGGGCTTAGATACGGCCGCACAAGAGCCACAAAGCGGCCATAACCAAGCTGGCGACGTGCACGGCGCAGAGTCATGAGAGAGAGGACAATGTCTCTGTCTGCAAGAGTGTCCAACACCTCACGATTGCTGGCGAAGGGCTGAGCCTCAAAGACCTCGTAGATCGCTCTGAGGTTGTCGGGAGTGAGCTTGGTGTGGCTGCGGGGGATGCGGATCCCCTGGACAGGGTTCAGAACAGCCAGAGCAGGTGGAATGAGAGCCTGGAGGCGAGCTAACATCACACAGTAACCCACAGTGCTCTTGGCGACGTTGTACTCCCAGGCGACAGAGGAATAGCTGCGGTAGCGAGCCAAGGACGCAATCTTGGCGCGGCGGCGAGGTGTGAGGCAAGGGCGAGGCATAGCTGCAAGTTCTGATGAGGTAGAGCTGTTGTGGAAGAGAAGTGGCACTCAAGGAGGCTTATATGCCACAAAGATGGACAGTCGGACGGACTCCGCTGCCGATATGCATGGTTTCGACTCAATTCTTGGATTTTCCAAAAGCCCAGCTTCGGAGCTTGATACATGAAAGATTTGGGGCAAGCACAGGCCTCGGTGGCTGAGATCTAGGGCGATAAGGAGGGTGGTGACATGCAGCTTTATTGTGGTGGTGTGGTGGCCAGTATGCACGGTGCGCTCTGCAGCTCCATTTGTCCGAGCTGCCAAGCATTCCTTTCGGCTCTACGCGGAGTTTCTAGGCATAAAGAGTACCGTTGCATGAGTTATGGATCAGAACATGAGCCACGGCGAGGTTGACGATGACGGGACCGTGCGCATCCGTTCGACTTAACCTGTGACCCTAGTTTACAGGCTTCGACTCTCAGCACCCTCAACGGCCACCCGGAGCCCTACTCGTAGTGCCAACGATCTAGTTAGTTTCTGGTGACGCACAAAAAGGTCTGGCCTCTGCACGGCACCACGGTGTACGCCTCCCCACAAAAATGACTTGCTTTCGCTCTTTGTACTTCTTCATGTATAGACTTGCTATACCATTCTGGCCGCTGCCCACGAGACTGAGGAGATGTCACCTACTACTCACATATTCTGCACCGTTCGCGACTGTGGACATGACCCTGGCCGTACCACCGGAACACTCAAGGGCTGGCCGGAAGGGGAGATTCGCACGCCGTATTGCGCACCTCTCGCTCCCATCAACGCACCTCCGCACCGCTGCAGCAGATACCTACGCAGCTGGCTCCTCCCAGAGTGCGTCGCATGCTCTTGCAAGTCGTCTCATATGTGCTGTGTTTCCAGCTTTCTGACCAAGAGAGCCGTATAAGAAGTGGCTACCAATGCCTCGTCTTTCTCCAACCCTTGCGGTTATCCACATCTCTTCCACCCCTTCACAACCCCCCTTCCACTGCCTTCGTTCCTCCTCATTTCGTCTCATCTTCGCACTATACCGATCCCAACCGAGTCAACTCTGCACAAGCTCTTCTCGTTCAGCGCCTGCCGCCCCTCGCAGCATTTCCAACTCCACCTTCGCAGCGGCCTCTGAAGCCCGGCATTCATTTGCACACTACTCCCTTCAGCCGACCCCCATGCCGCCCTCCTTTTTAGCAAGTATATCCCGTCCAAGGACGCGTGGCAGAACCTGGCCAAGGCGACCCCTGCGAATGTCGACACCATCCAGAAGCGCTTGGCTGTGGCGAAGTCGATTCATCCTGACAGCAACTGGCTGTGCGATAGCCTGTTTCATGCGTTCCGCTACCGGGTGGAGATGGGCCAGTACGAGGACGACGTCAAGAACAAGCTCAGGGAGCTGAACGAGTACCGCGCTCTTTCCGAGCAGCATGGTGCTGCCAAGGCTGGCACCAATGATTTCAAGCTCATACGTCTGGAGAATGCCTACCAGCGCGCGGTTCAGAATGCCGAAAGCTGGAAGGAGTGGTCCCGCCAAGCCGACCAGCGCTACGTTTCCGCATTCATGGAGGAGGACAGCCTCAGGGGCTTCTACCCTCACCTGGCGAAATGAGTGAATCGATTAACGGTACCGGTACTTGTGCTGACGCTGTAGGTCGCCACTCCCAGCCACGTGCTCATCGGTCACCAGCGTCCCTAGTCATAGTGCCTCCGATCTAGCGTGCTACTGGCGACCACAACAAAATCAGGCCCCTACACGCACTCTCGGTGTACGCCTCCCCCCACAAAAAAGACTTGCTTTCGCTGTTCTCCTTTTCATGTGTATACTTTCCATAACCCCAGTGCATAGCTAACGAGCGATCTACTCATACTCTCTGTAACATTTGTCGACTTTTGGCGCCGCCCATTGGCAGTCCGGCAAAACCCCTATAATTCACAGAAATCTCGAAAAAAATGCCGATCAGAAATTGGCTGCTGTGCATCCTTGCCTCAGAGCCCGAAGCCTCCACAAGTCTGTGAGCAGCAGCCGCGCCTCGAGTCTGTGAACCAACTGCATGCAACGGAACTCCTGTCTCTACATGCTCCTAGTGACGCCCCTCTGACCACGCTGGGTCATAAGGCGGGGGCGTCGGATCCGGCTCCAAGTCCGGGTTCTGGATACGGAGGTTGTCTGGGCGTTTCTCAATGCCCCGCCTTCCAACCGTGCTCGGCCTTTCCACTCTCGCCTGTCTCTCTAGCGGGGTCGGAGGCTGCCACTTGGCTTGACTCGGACGCCTATGCTCAGCCTCCAACTTCTCCAGCGTCGTCTTCGCGATCGGCTGTGGCGGGACCGGTCTCGGCATCCTGGCTGGTTTGGGAGGCACGGGCGGCGGCACGGGCGGTGCGTCGTCTGGCGCAATAGGCTTATCTGTAAGCTGGGCATTGGACTTTGGGAAAGTGTAGGGCGTCACCTCAGTCGCGTTGGGGACTGACACGACTGCGGAAGTGTCAATGTCGAACGGGTCCCTGGAGTCAGCTTGGGAGCGGGGTGCGTAGCTTACGAGTCACGCCTATCGTGCTGTCGATGAAGGCGGATGACGAGGTACACGATGACAAGCAGGACACTGACGCCTGCTACCGAGCTGCCGGCGGCAATGCCTGCTATCGCTCCCGGGCTTAGCCCCGTGTTGCTGTTTTCGTCTGACGGCTCCGTAACTGAGTGGGGTGGTGGGGTGGACGTGGCTGAGTTTCGCCAGGTTGGCTCTGGATACGTCGTCGGTGACCCAGCGTACGCCTCGGCGTTGCCAAGTAGCGTCTCCGTGTCCGATACGGTAGCAATAGCGGTCGACACGGTGCGCATCGCACCGTACTCGGTAATGGTCGTGAGCTGGTACACCGTCGCCACCATGTTTGTGTGCTGTGCAAGCCGGAATGTGCTGAGGCTCTTAAGAGGTTTGGGGAAAGCAACCCGCAAAAGGATCAGCGCTTACATGGATGGGCCTGCTGAGTACATCTGCGCTCGTCATGCTGTTGCTCGTCATATGGCACAGCATGCATGCGGTCATCAGTGATATCATAGCCCATTATACTCCTTTCTTCCACGCCCCTCTCAAATGTAGTTTCCCTCCCTTGACGCCCTGGAGACTCGCGACGCCCGCTGCTCCCCCCTCCTCTGCTGAATCATCTCCTCTCGTGACTCCTTCGCAGTCTTCGATGAAGCTGGGTCCTCACGAATGTCTATCGCAGTCTTGGGGCTCGTCGGGTCCTTTGAGTCCATCGACGGCCTCGAGTTGTGCCCCGAGATATCGGTGAAGACGTCGGAGCGCGGTGTGCCCGACGTGACGCTTGCGTCTGCGTCGTAGCGGACGGGCTTCCAAGTCGATCCATTACGTTGGAGCGGTGCGCCCCACAGCTCGCTCAGGAGCTGCGTCACCTGACCACTCGTGCGCCTCGGATCCCTAGGCTCATGTCTCGACCGTTCGACTTCACGTGCGCTATGCGAAGACTGCCCGATATACACATGCGACGTAGGGAAATACACGTGCGGGGTCGAAACTGTCGTCTGTTCCGACAGGCTCCCCCGCTCGGCTCCCTCAGCTGGCAGCGGTGGGGAGCGCTCGTTCGCCCACTCTGGGTCGTACGTCGGCGGCATCAGAACTGGGAGCGTCCCGGCATCCGTGTCGGTCACGTACACGCTATCCTCATGGACGTTGTGTAGCGAGGAGATCCCGATCGACGACTGCGGCGTGTGCGTAGCGTACGTGTGTCGTTGCCGCGCAGGAGTGCTGGCCGCCGTCACAGGCGACTCATCTCCGCCAGCCACAGAGGTCGGCACAACGCTCGAGTCCGTCCAGTCTGAGCTTCGCGAGAGAGCCATGTTAGAGCTCCACGAGTGCGAGCGCCGGTGTACAAGGCGCTTGTTCTCATCCCTGCAGTCAGCTTAACGGTCCGTCTGGAAGCTCACAAATCGTACTGCTCTACCTCTGCTTTCACCTGCGCTTTGTGTCGGTGCATCAGCAGGAATGCCGAGAGCGCCACTGCGCCGAGCACGGCCACAGCACCCAGGGCGATACCAGAGATTGCGGCTGGCGAGAGCGACGACTTCTCGGGGTCGACCGCTGTGGTGACAGCTGCCGGCGCTCTTGAAGGCGAAGCTGACGAAGCAGCGGCGGCTGCCTGAGATGCACTCGTCTCGTTGGCGATCCAGAAAGTCGCCTTCTTGATGTCGGTCACGCGGTCGTTGACGAGGTTGATCACGCGTATGCGGTACCGCTCCTGTGGGTCGAGCGGGCCGGCGTACATGAGTGTGTCGGGCGTGCACCATGAAGTGTACCCGGAGAATACTTGCGGGCCATGGGGCAATCCAGGAGCCGGGGGGATGATCTCAATCGAATATTGTCTGTGATCGTCGTTCATACTTCCCCAGAAGGTGAAGTAGGAGGCGTTCTGGGGAACGGCCATCGTCGCCCACGCATCCTTGTCCCACGTATCCATACGCGGCCAGTAGACCGGGTCGTCGCTCGCGCATATCACGTCGTGCACATGCCATGGCTTCCCGCCCGGGGTGTTACTGCCTTGTAAGTTGGGAATCAGGGGCGAGATCCCGTCCCCATCGCGAGCGTTCACGTCGACTGTGAGCGTGTCGCTCGCGCTGTCTCTTTACTTGTCAGTTCTTGGCGTCCGTACAACTCACTGGAAAGTTTCTATCTCCGTCGTGAGCTGCACCCCCGTCAGGGCTACCGTACCGGTGCGGAGAAAGAGCTGCACCGTGTGCCATCCCCACGCAACGCTGAGGCTTGCGAGCTTTCCTTCTTCGTCGCTGTAGGCAACTTGACCGCCATCTGCGGATGTGCTCTCGATGAGTCGGAGCTCGATGTTGGTCCGTTCACCAACAGAGCCGAAGAACTGCACCCCTGTGCCCATAAATGAGAACATGACCGTCGCGTTCGGCCAGCTGACGCGGTGCTCCGAGTTACCGTGGCCGACGCGGTTCGGGGTCCACTCAGACCATTTCGACCCGGAGAAGCTCACGTTCCAGCTCTGGTGCGCCAAGCCGCTGCGAGTCGCGTTCTCCTCTGGGCGCGGGATCTCGGGTCTGTAGATCAACAGAGGCGAGTTGTCGGTGATTGAGATGTTCAGAGGTCGCCGAGCCAGCTCTGCCGCCAGCGCCGAGGTCATCGCAGCGATCGCGAACAGTGTGAGCGGCAACATCGTGTGTCGTGTCGTCGGGGAGTGTACATTGTTGCGGGGGATTTGAGCTGCACCGCCGTTGGATATGTGGACGCCGTCGTCGGGACGGCAAGCAGCGTGATCTAGCTCTTTATTGTTCTGTAAGACATTTGCCACACGCGCAGGCAGCGAGCTACGGGCCCGCAGAAGGCCGTCTCCCCTCTCGGAGTATTACCTGAGTAGCGAGCGTGGGAGACATGTCCCTCGTCGCCATTGCTGCACCGCGGCGCGGCCAAGCACGGCGGTCTGGGCCAGAGTTTCGGCCAAGAGCGCCGCGCACTTGTTCAGGTCCAGAGCAGACCCCGCGGAGGTGGCCCGAGCAACGAGAGGAAGGCTGTCTTGCGCTGAAACACAATAATGAGGCACGCTGTGCCACTGATTGTCAGAGATCATGTCTCACCTAGGTCAAGATCTTTGCAACTTCGAGTCTCCAGCCAGCGTGTTCGGCGGGGGAGCATGGAAGGGGGCAACGGTCAGCGTACCCGATGTCTGTTGTGAGCTATGGTTGAAAAGGTCAGCCATAAAGCAGCGCAATCAATAGCATTCTTGTCCTTCAAGAGCCGCAACAGCATTTCAGAATTCGTGTCCAAGATGAATCTCTATGTCAATAGTTGTTCGCCGATAATGCGGTATCTCTGGAAACCGGTACCGCGCCGCCAGCCACCCATCAGGACGACTTCGCAGTAGCTTTCAGCAACGAGTTACGCTTCGTTCCCTGTCATTGATGCACTGTGATGGTAAGGTCAAAAGGAATGCAAGTGATGAAGTGATGGCGAAGTGGCCAGTGCAGAACGCGACTTGCTTCCCATCAGCATGGTGTTCTTGAACCGACCTCCACCAACCACCTCCAAGCTGACAACAGGACATGACGCTTATCCGCTCCACCCCGTTATTTCTCACGTGGCAACGCCGTGCCTGACCTCCAAAAGTTGATCACGACCGCGTCCAGCGGCAACAGCCTTCGCAGCTCGTCAACATTGCATCACCACATCAGCAACAGCCATGGTCTCGCTTGCGGAGCAGCTGAAGCAGCTCGAAGACGATGTTCCTAAGAGTGAGTTTAACCTCCCCTCTCTGTTCTCTGCGTTAAATCCCTTGTTACCCACAACGCTTCTGCCTTCCTCGGCATCTTCTGCTGTTGTGACAACCCTCCTCGTCAGCGGCTGCTAAGGTGTTGAGGGCAGCCAAGACATCCAGCTACCTTGAACGCAGAATAGCTAACAATCAGCCGTCGACCCCGAGGAGGCCTACGCGGACATCGATGGGCACGACCTGAGCCGCTCGCATGCCGCACGGGAGCATTACACCGATGTTGGCCCCTCGGCGTTGCGCCGGGGTGAGGTCGCCCAGACCCTCCTCTCGGACAAGTACGAGGGAAAGCCGAGCTCGCGTATGAAGATTTTCGATGACGACGAGGAGGCCTCTGAGCCCGAGGACGAGCCGGGATTTGACGATGAGGACGACGAGGAAGACGAGGAGGAGGACTTCGACGAGGATGAGGAAGACTACGACGAGGACGAAGACGAGGATGAGGATGATGAGGAAGAGGACGAGGAGGAAGACGAGGAAGAAGACGAGCCAGCGCCCTCTGGCAAGGCGCTCGACCCGATGGGCGCGCTGAAGGCAAGCAAGATGAAGGACATCGAGAAGGGTGCTGCGATCAAGCGTCAGCGCGTGAGTTCGTCGCAGCTAACCCCAATGCAATCGAAGCTGACAAGCAGGACCTCTTCGACTCGCTCATGACGACGCGGATAACGTTCCAGAAGGCCCTCACCTCCGCCTTCGCGCTCCCTGATCCACTCCCCTCCGACCCTGCGGGCGAGATTTCCTCCACTCGCGACTCCGTTCTCGCTTCTCTTGGCAAGCTGAACGACACACTTCTCTCCCTCCGCACCTCCCTTGTTCTTCCCGGCTCAGAGCCTGTCCCGAAACGACGAAAGACCGACTCTGACCCGACCTCTGAGGAGTACTGGCGGGACAGTGCGACGGACTCGTTCGCGCTCGTTGATGCCTCCCACCCGGCCCTCGTCCCGCTACTCGCGAAATGGAGCACGAAGATCCAGGCTGCGACCTCTGCTCTAGGCTCGCGTGCTGCGGGCGGCTCGAAGCTGATGCAAGGCACGAAGCCGACCGGCGTCGTTGACGCGATCGACGCTTCGCTCTCGCAGAAGCGGGACAAGTCGAAGCCGCTGCTGGAAGATGCCGAGCACGCGTACCGTGCGCTCCTGCGCGAGGTGATCGAGAGCAAGCAGGGCACGACGCCGGTGGATCTCATGCACCTTCGCCGGGAGAAGAAGAGGAAGCGTGAGGCGGAGCGTGGTGGATCCAAGGGAAGGAAGATCCGCTACACCGTTCACGACAAGGCGGTTAATTTCGTCGTGCCGGTGCCGCTGAACGGCTGGGGAGAGGAGCAGACCGACGAGCTCTTCGCGAGCTTGCTCGGTGGTGCTGGAACGAAGGGAGCGACGAGTGAGATGCCGGCGCAGGAGAACGTCGAGCTCGGTGGACTGCGCATGTTCTAATCATACACTAGATAGAGGGTTTCCGATGTACTATGATACCATTATCACTGAATTTCGAGGGCGACTGGCATGTCCATAAGCTCCGGATCGAGCTCGTGAATGCTCGCTGACAATCACCAGCAGCGACGAGTTGGGAAAGTCTGACGCTGCACTGAACTGTGTCTCGCACGCCGTGAGATGCAGATGCGCCTCTCCCCATCACGAGATGTAGCTGTGCTTGTCAACGCAGAGAGGGCTCGAGGACGGGCGCTGCATGCGTTTCAGAATCTCTCGCAAACGTCCAGAAGTCCAGAACGGGCAAAGTGTGTTTCAGCGCGATGCGAGCGAGCGTCGTCGAAGCGGACAAACCCACACTCTACTTGCGCATGCATGCATGAGCCGTAGACGGGTCCGACGGGCACATGCACGCACACGGGGAGCGCCGCGAGCGCCGCGAGCGCCATAGGCACCGGCGAGCAGGCGTTGCCAAAGTTGCAGGCGGCGCTAGCAGAGGAGATGGGGACTTAGGGCGGGTATAGCACTTCAGGCGACCTGGCGCCTCCTGCGCACGGACCGTGCTCATCAGAACGGTCGAGCGCAGCACCTGTCGAGCACTAGTGCATTCACCGACGAGGTCTGCGCTGTGCCTTCTTTCGGCATTTCCGCGCTCTCCCCAACATCTCTTACACAATGGAGTACAATGCTGGACAGACGAGGAGAGAGTGGAGAAGGAGCGAGATCGATACGAGACGAGGGGGTCGTCTGGTGGTATCTTTGGCTGGCATTTGGTCCGTCCTTATGATATTAGATCAGGAACTGGCCGGACGCCGCGTGCGCATGACGAATGCATCTCGTAAATCTCAGGCGACAGCCAAGGCCAGCCAGGCGGACGTTACAGAACCAGGGTTTGGGTTTGCATTGGAACACTTTTGCGATCGCGTGAGCGTACAGTTCATCTCACTCTTTGCTGCCCAACATCCTATGCAACGGTGATGCCCGGCTAGGCTACGAGGAGGACAGGCCTGGCGCACTCGGGACTCGGGCGCAGACGACTTGGAGGCCTGGCTGCGGTGCGCAAACGGACCAGCGTACCAGCGCTCGCAGGCTCGCATGCGCTCATGCTCGGCGCACGGTGTCCATCGCTCTCCCTTGCCAGCCTGGCTCCCTGTCCGCTCGTTTCCTTGACGTCCTGGCCGCCTGGCCTCTCCCTTTTCTCAGTCAGTATTGTGCGCCGCCTGACTCTCTCTTCTTAAACTCTCTTCCTCACTCACTCCCCTCCCCTCCCCCCGCCGACCAGCAGCGACCATGTCCCCGCCAACACTGCCAGACGGCGAGCCGCCGGTGTGCTTGATTCTCGGTGCGTCACAGGACCGACTTTTCAGACCCAACGTCACCTCCACTTTTTTCGATCACCCCCAAGCTCGATCGCCAGACCGCCAAATCTGGCGAGCCCACCAGCAGAGGACACGCCGCTGACATGGAACAGGAGGAACGACAACAGTCGGACGAGCGCTGGCCAACTACCTCTTGCGCGGCGACAACCCAAAGGCGACAGTGAGTGCGTGCTCTTGTCTCGGCGCTGACCCCAGTTTGTGAGAGCGGGTAAGTGCCCAACCCCCTACCCTGGGCCGATTACCGGGACCCCCCTCTGCGGCCGCGCTTCTGGCCAGGCGCCATTCGGTCTTCCTTTCCGCGACAGTCGACGCTCTGTCTGGCGAGCGACTCTGACGCGATCTGACGTGTGATGCGAGGCGACGAACGCTAACGCACTCCCAGTTGACAGGTACTGTCTGCAACCCGCGACGACGTACGTCCTCTCGTGCCCGCTGACGTACGCTGACGCCCAGGTACATCGACTCGGAGTCGATGCAGCTCGCGATGAGTCCCGGCTGGAACTGCCAATACATCCAGATCAACCTTGGGAACACGGCGCGGCACGACGAGATCTTCACCCCGCCCACCGAGTGGCAGGGCGTGAAGCGCGACTGGAAGCGCTTCGACTACGTGTTCGACTTTTCCGGAGAGACGGGCTTCGACAAGGCCGAGCTGGTGAGTGAGGAAAGAGGGAGAGCTGGGGCCCAAAGCGCCCCAGGACACCGGGCTGCCAACCACCAACCATGAGGCGTGCGAGGCAGCCCAGCCGGCCAGCCCGACGGGGTCAGGTATCGACGGCCAGAGTGGTGCGATCGAAGCGCCTCCACTAAGCCTGCGCGCCTGACGCCACGGCGCTGCGCGGCAGGTGCTGCAGCTCGCCGCAGCCTGCCGGATGTCGCAGATGCCAATTGAACTAGCGCAGCTGACAAGGCAGCTGCAAATCTCGAACACGTATCAGACCGCGCTGTCGCTGGCGACGAGTGCGGCGAACCTGCCAGATGAGCAGAAGCCACTCGCGTGGGTGCGCCTGCACCAACCGTTCTACGAGATGAAGAGCTCAAGCTCGTCGCACGGACACACAGAGGCCGACAAGCTCAAGCCGGACGGAAATCGCGGACGGTGGTGGCACGAGGCTCTGCGCGGCATCGCTGCCCTCCCGGGGCTCAATACAGGCATCATCCGCTGTGCGGCGTGGTACGGACCAGGAACTTGGGACTTTGAGGTCGTGCCGCGACTTGTTGCGGGACACGTCTACAAGTACCTGTGAGTGAACACCGACCGCCGACTGAGGAGATAGGTAGACACTGACGCCCGCAGTAACGAGGAGATGAAGTTCCTGCACAAGTGAGCTGCCTGTTCGGTGTCTGAGCTAACGACAGTGGGGACCTGCGGATCAACACGGTGCACGCGCAGGACATCTCGCAAGCGATGCATCTGATGGGCCTGTGGCTGGCGCAGAACCCGCGAGAAGTCGTTCTTAAGGAGGCCGGCGTCGAGCTCGAGTTCCCCTTCAGCCCGCAGCCAGAGGGCAAGTCGGCGTTCAACTCGATCTTCCACGGGAAGGACAAGAAGAACAAGCGTCCGTCGTCGCTGACGGACACGTGGAAAACGATCCCGACCGTGCTGCCGGAGGGCGAGCGGCCGCGCATCCCCTTGTTCAACGTGACGGACGACTCGGACTCGACGCAGGAGTCGCTCGGCAAGCTGATCGCGCAGCTGTGGGACATCAAGATCGGGTTCTTGAACAGCGCCGTCGTCAGCCTTGTCGAGAAGTTCTCCAAGGTCGACTTCAACGAGATGATCGAAGACGTCAACGAGAAGCACGTCGAGGCCTGGTCCCAGATGCTCCTCAACTGCGACCCACCGATCCACTCGACGCCCCTCTCGCCGTACCTTGACCCGCACAGCTTCAGAAGTGAGTATCAATGTCGATCAGAGAAGTCTCCGATCCGGGTCCTGGGATTGTGGGAATCGGCGCGTGGGATCTTCCATCGAACACTACGCCGAACAGCCTGCCGAACACGTTGATCAGCCTCTGGACAACCATGTGGTACGGTCGCATCGCTCAGTCACGAAGCGATCGGACCGCTGCCCAGAACGTCAA
Source organism: Trichosporon coremiiforme (assembly GCA_039545355.1). Taxonomy (NCBI): domain Eukaryota; kingdom Fungi; phylum Basidiomycota; class Tremellomycetes; order Trichosporonales; family Trichosporonaceae; genus Trichosporon; species Trichosporon coremiiforme. Next base: position 1,083,661 of record BCJJ01000006.1, read on the forward strand.
CGCGATGACCAAACACCGTCGAGCCGTATATCCTCTCGCCCAGGTCTATTCCTGCTGCCGGAGGAGGGAGGAGCCAGCATCCCTGTCCGCAGTCCAGACGTCAGGGAGACATCGCAATGATGATCTGCAGGCCGAGCGAGAGCAGTTCCACAGTGGGATCACCAGTTCCTTCGTTCCTAACCGTGCTGTTGTCCGGCGGCGGCTGGGAGGGTGCGGCGAGTTGCCTCGGATCCGTGACGGCCTGCGGCAAACCTTGTCTAACCCTCTTCGGAGGTGAAAGTCAGCGTCACCGGGATGTAGCCCGGATTCCATCAGACGCAGAGAGCATGGGTTGAGAGTCCAGCAGCTGACAGTAGAAATGCCCATCCACCTGAACGGGTCCAAAATCAAGGGCGTGCTGGGCTTCAAGCCCGAGTTCCCCAAGGTTGAGCTCGAGGAGCTGCAGCACATTGTCCAAGTGTTCCAGCGAGATTGCATTTGGTGAGTGTGCAGTGTCGTGGCATCGAACTGACAATGACAGGCCCAAGGACTAGCTTTGACACAGTCCGAAGCAGAACGCCCCCGAACGACTAGACGACTCCTTACATGATAATGCGCGGCGACGTTATGTGTTGTGTGTAAACGAACTGGATGCATTTGAGTTTGGGACATGGCACCGAGAGTGGCACAAAACGGCACCGAAGGGCACGGCGGGCCGCAACTGAAGACGAAGCGCTCACAACTGATCGAGATACTGGCTGAGTTTGTCTGTGGTAGATGGAGCAGAGCGAACCTTCAAAGGAAGAGGGGGAGGGAGAGCCAAGCCAAGCCAGCTGGACTCGGCGTACAAGATTCAGGAATGCGCGGAGCATCTGTGAATAGAACTGACCTGGAAACAATGCTCCGTACGCTGGTGCACGGTGCAGACGGTCAAGGGGGGGGGGGGGTAACGTAAGTTGCTGAATGCCGCAGCCATCTGCCCCGCAGGGCGGTGCCTGGGTACTTTCAGAGTCCTCTCGTGCCCCCCGCTGGCCGTGCTCCGAGACTGCATTCAGTGCCAAGAGCATTCATTCATCGCCTCCTGCTGATCCACTGTCTGCCTTGACGCTCGACTCCGACTTCTCGTGACCGCCCTCGGCCCTGCATACGGCCTGTGTATGGCCTGCGTACGCGGCATTCTGCAACTCTGTCCGACTCCTGCGGACTACTGCGCTCTGCACACCAGCCCTAGCCGACAAACCGTGATAGTCAGGGATCGGTGTCATTGTGGGCTCAGATGATCCGCTGTCGCCGACCCCAGCCCGGGACCCCAGCCTCACCTGGAAGCAGCGGCCACCGCTCTGACCCCCCTCGTCGCCGCCCGGGGGAAGAGCAGCGTCTAACATTGGTCCAGAGGTGAGAAGTGACAGGGCCAGCAGCGATGAGCGAGCTGCAGGGCGCGCCGTGACTGCCGGTCTGTCTAATCAGCGTCGCAAGGTTCGGCGCAGACGAGGGCGCCGTCGTGTTCAAGAGACGCCAGCCCCGCTGGAAACTGGGTGATCAGGGGGTATGCAGGAGTGAAGCAAAGGCATGTTCAGAGTTACCAGAAAGAACTGACTGGAGTGCGTTCCCGAGCGGCAGAGCAAAGGGCGAATTGAGCGGTGAGAGGAAAGATACTCAGCGACTCAGCGCCCCCTGTCAACTGACTCGCCCACAACTCAACCACCCGACGCCTGCAACGCCCAGCCGGCCTAGCCAGATGTGGGTGAGACACTGCCTGCCAGGCATGCCTGGGCCATTCGTCATATGCCTCTCTACTGCTCGCTAACTTTCTCCATTGCACAAATCGTCTAATCTCTGCTCGTCACTCATACGCTTCCAAAGTACGAGCATTTCACGCGACTCACGCGCGACCCCGCGAACGCCGCTTCACGAACAGGACATCACCGACTGCGATTATCACAATCTGCATCGATCGGCGCTACGGCTCCGCGGCAGAGCTTGCCCGACCAGCGACTGCGGCCCACTTTCCTCCCCGGCTAGAGCTTTAGTTGGAGCGAATCGACAGACATGTCGATGACATTCGCCCTTGCGGCGACCGTGCTGTTAGCAGCGGGCACGCAGGCGGCGGACCCGCAGGTCTCCCACAAACCGATCAACATTACGATCCCCGACAGCTCGCCGCTACTGGTCTACTCGCCGCCGGAGGCGGACCCCTCCCTGGCGAACTACACGTACAACCCGGACCTGTGGAACACGACGTTCGTGCGCAGGCCGTGGACCGAGTGGCAGCCCCACACGCTCGGTCGCGGCGAGTCCTCCCATCGCACGACCAGGGCCGGTAACAGCGTCAGCGTCACCTGGCTCGGGACGGGGGTGTATTTCCACGGAGGGTGTGAGGAGGACTGCAAGGTTACCCTCAGCGTCAATGGAGGCCCGGAGAAGGAGTTCACCCCCGGTCCCGGGTACGAGGGCGGCGGCCCGCTCGCGTTCTACACTGATTATGACGCCACGGAGAACACACAGAACACGGCCGTGCTCACGCTGAAGCAGGGCGCGATGAGCGTGCAGCGCGCGTATCTGACCAGCATCATTCAGACCTATGCGTGAGTGAAACAGTGCAACGGATGGCCCCCCCTGACCGCAGGTCGGACGTGACGGAGACGACGCAGAACTGGCTGAACACAACGACAGGGACGGACTTGAACCTGAACCCGGCGATCGACTCGAAGAAGCCCGACGGCTCGGTGTGGAAGGGCGTGCACGAGCTCGGGAATGATCTGGACCGAATGATCTACCGTCGCATCGACACGAACATGGCCAACTCGTACGCGCAGTTCCGGATCCCGGAAAACTCGACAATGGTCTCTCTGTGGGGGACTATGAATCTCGACCATGGAAACTTCAGCGTCACTGTGACCCCGCCCCCGCCCGGCTCCAAGACGGATGGCAAGACGCTGCTGAATGGGTTCGCGACGTGGTCCATCGTAGACACGCCGCTGTACATGGCCCCGCTGGACCCGAACACGGACTACACGCTGCGCCTCGAGAACCTCGAGGACCAGAAGTACCTCGACCTCGCGAGCGCGCGATTCTACGCACTCGACCCCGCCGATGCAGCCCAGCCAGAACCCGTCACCGAGAAGCCGCAGTCGCACGGCCTCAGCGCCGGTGCAATTGCGGGCATCGCCATCGGCTCCGTGCTCGGCGCGATGCTCATCGGCGGCCTGATCGGCTTCCTCATCTGGCGCCGCCGCAACACGCACCACTACAACATGTGAGCTCCAGGTGCATTCCACCAAGCTGACTCCAGCCCCGGACCATATCTCGTTAACGACGACGAGCGGTTCGAGGTCGACCCGACGCTGCAGACGACGCAATACACGATGGCGTCCTCGGCCTCCAACCGGGGTTCCTTTGGCCGCGGTTCCCTTCAGAGTGAGTCCAGCCATACTTCCCCGATTGTAGCTGACGCTCAGCCAATGACGCCTCGACCCTGGGCTACACGCACTTTACGCCTCTGGGCGAGGAGGACCATGCCGACGAGAAGGCTGGCGTGCTGCACCATCCCCCGCCTGGCAGGCCGGCAGCATTGGCGCCCCTAGCCCTAGACCTGAAGCGGCAGCTTGCCGGCTTCGAGTCTGTCCCGCTGAGTCTGAGCCCCTCGGGCAGTCGCAACTCGTTCTCGCGTAACGGCAGCGGCCTACTGGTGCCGCCGCCCGAGAGCGAGCTCGCTACTTATGCGAGCGGCAGCACCGCGCCCAACTCGCACGGCACGAACATGGGCACCTCGCATGCAGGCGGCAACAGCTACGGCCCAAGTCGCAGGTCGCGCCAGCCGCTCGTCGACTATGTCAATGCGCAGGATGCGGGACCAGTGCCGACCAACGTGACGCAGGTCGAGATGCCGCCAAGCTACAACCCAGAGTGGGCTGAGAGCGGGAGTCTCGCGAGCAATGGCACGGGGCGGGGGGGACAGCAGGAGGGCGACGGGACAGAGCTGGGGCGCATCAACTCGATCGTGAGGGCGGCTAAGGGCTTGCTCTGACGACAGGCAAGGCTAGTCTCGAGCTCAGCGGGCCACCAAAAGCTCGCTGCTAGTGTAGTTGTCAAGTTGTCATAGATAGGGTACGCAGGACAATGTGCATTGCTGTGAATCGTTTTCCTCATCTGCACGGCTCGGAAGGGGAGAGCGGCAGCCCGTCTCTCTCCGTCTCTCGGACAGAACTCATTTGAGCGTGAACAGCCCAGGGCACCCGTAGGAGACGTTCAATCTAGCAGAGCCTCCCTCCGACCCCGATCGCATTGCCTGTCCCGACCTTGCAGGTGCGCTTGTGTGCTGCTTTCGTGTGCGCGCATGTGCGCATGTGCACTGCATGCGCTAGTGTGTGCAGGAACACGTCGCGGGGGACCGGGGTGCGATGCGGATGGGGTCACCTTTCCATCTAGCGAAGAGCCCAAGGACGTTTCCCGACCGTTGAACTATCGTATGCAGACGGGTGCGCAGACGGGTGCGCAGACGGGTGCGCAGACGGGTGCACTACTGATGACCGCTCTCGCCTGCATATCCTGCATTTTCAACATGAAGAGGGGTGCGCGCACAGCGATCGTGGCAGAGGTGGGTTTCGAGAGGAAAGTTGAGGCTGGGCATGTTGAAGGGAGCCAGGCGGATGCCGTACGGTCTGAGCATTACATAGCCGTTCGGGGCTCTGCATGACGAAACGGCTTTCAAGGAGCATGCGAGGCGTGTTTCGAGATACGAGCTCAGGCGGTGTCGAGGAAGGCAAGATGGAACATGATATCCTGCGGAAGGCAAGGCACAATCCGTCGAGCCGATGCCACGCGGACCTGAATCGCTCCGTGCTCCGGGTACACTCCATGGTGCTCCTGGCGAGCTCTTTCCTCGCCGCCTTCCCCGCTGCATCTGGTAGTCGATCGTGTAGAGGCCACGCGCTGCGCAAGGTGTGGCAGGTCGTTCGTGGCGCGGCCAGCTGTTGTGAGCGTCTTCGAATTACTCTGACGTCTTCTCTGTCATCAGTCCATCTGCGCTCCAAACGACAGCGAAAATAGCCCAATACCCGGGGGAAGCGAGCAGACTGCGAGAAACGCCCTAGGAGCCCTCGGTGGCCCCGTTTTCCGCGTTTTCTTTCCGTCATCCTTGTCATTTTATGCATTTTTCCATCTACACCGTTTCGGTCGTCTAGTGGGCGTGGTGCTTGTGGTGCTTGAGGTGCATCTGGTAGTCGATCGTGTAGCCGATGAGGAAAAGCTACGAGTCAGCGAATCACACGACCGAGTACGAGGAACAAGGAGAAGAAGAAGAGGAAGACTTACACCGAGGATGGTAGCGAGGAGGGGCTTGCTGCGGGGTTGTTAGCTCGGTATGACGATCGGATTTGTTGTGTTCGCGAATCTGACACCTCTATGCAGCTCGCGCGCACCCGCTCTGCTCTCCGACGCCAACTCCGAGCCCATTCCCAAGTGTGTTGTGGCTGCTGACTGCGGTTGAAGATCCGAAGTAGCCGAGCGCGCGCCGAGGTGTCACAATCCGTCCGCGATCCAACAAACACCTGTTCACACGTACCCAGAGGCGTTAGGGCCCTCGAAGAAGCGGCCGCGGATGCCACCAGAGGCCTTTCCGGGGCCCTTGGGGAGCTTGGAGTAGAACTTGACGACCTCCTCGGTGCGAGCAGAGGTGCCGCCCGACGACTGCAAAGTTAGCGTGTGTTCTTCGTTTTCGGTCGTTCGGGTGTCGTCCAGGACTCGATACGCACGACAGCCGAAGGGGTAGCGATCTTGGGGGGGATGAGGCCCTTGAGAGCGTTGCGGCGAACGGCGGAGGCGAACATTTTGGGAGAGGGGTGAGGGGGTGAGGGACAGGAGAGAGGTGACCTCAACGACTAGACTGGCAGCAAGCAGGGAGCAGGCGACGCAGCGACGCAGCGACCCGCTCCGCGCAGAGGGCAGTCCCGCCCAGCCAGCCAGCCAGCGCGAGCGGAGCGGGTGATCTTGTCACCCGATAACGCCGTCGTGTGTGGCATGGGTTGCGGTTTAGTGCCACGTGGGAGATCCCATCACGTGATGATATCGGAAAATGTAGGGGACATTTGGAACGCTCAAATAGCTTTGAGGGGAGTGATTGCGCGAGCGAGTCGTAGTGCGACTGTGCGGCTCAGGTGACGACGGGTATGAGAGCGAGTGACAGTACAGAGCCAGGAGCCAAAGGCGTCGGGTGCAATGAGCGGCCGACTTTTCTGTGCTATCTCAAAAATCCTAGCCAAACGTCCGAATCTGATCGTGACTCTTTCTCCTCAGCGACACAGAAAGACCTGATAAGCTAGGCATCAACGTCCTCTCCCTCGACCTCGTCTTTGTCTCCACCCCTTTCTTCTTGTTGCCCATCAAAAATGTCTCCCCCCGGTGACTTTAAGCGCGAGAGCGGCACCGCCCGTATCCTGGGTTCCGGAACCTCGGGTAAGTGATCGTGAGACTGACTGATCGAGCTAGATTCGCACAAGCAACAGCCCCCCGTCGCGAACAGCTGCGGCGACAGCGTTCAGCAGGCGTTGCTCGTCAGATTCTGCTGATCCAGTCGGCGTTCCCACGCGCATGCAACCTGTTCTGACGCCCAGGTATCGCCGAGCTTATCGTCTTCCACCCCGTCGACACTGTCGCTAAGCGTCTGATGTCCAACCGCGGCCAGGTCTCCGCGAGCACCCTCAACCAGATCATCTTCAAGAATGCCGCCAACGCCCCCGTCGTTACCAAGTTCATGTCTCTCTTCCCCGGTCTTGGTTACGCTGCCGGCTACAAGGTCGCCCAGCGTGTCTACAAGTTCGGTGGCCAGCCGTACTTCCGTGACCTCATCGACAAGGGAGCCGGTGACTGGTTCCGTGACACCTTCGGCAAGAAGACTGGTAGCATGCTCATGCAGGCTTCCGCTGGTTCGTGAGTATCTAGTGAGCAGTGTGTCCCGAGCCTCGTCAGCCAGCGTTCCGCACAACGCGTGTGTGATCTGGTTCCTGAAGGAGGTTTGGGGCGGCGTGGTAACGGTCGCTAACAACCAGGCTCACCGGTATCGGTGAGGTCGTCCTCCTCCCCCTCGACGTCCTCAAGATTAAGATGCAGACCAACCCCGAGGCCATCAAGGGCCGTGGTCTCGTCAAGCTGATCACTGAGGAGGGTCTCGGATCCCTCTACCGCGGATGGGGCTGGACCATGGCCCGTAACGCTCCCGGATCGTTCGCTGTGAGTTAGGTTTGCGTTCTTGTGGCGCACACGCAAGCAGCTCGCTGACCTGCCCAGCTCTTCGGTGGATCTGCTGCCACCAAGGAGTGGCTCTTCCACCTGAACGACTACTCTCAGGCTACCTGGACCCAGAGTGAGTACCCTGCGGTGCCTGTGGATCACACGGGACGAGCCGGACATGCGCTGATCGCCCAACCCAGACTTCGTTGCGTCCATCGCCGGTGCCGTCTCGTCGATCACTGTCGCCGCGCCCCTCGACGTTGTCAAGACCCGTATCCAGAACGCCAACTTCGGCCAGAACGTCTCGGGCTTCACCGTCATCAAGGACATGGTCCGCTCGGAGGGACCAGGTGCCTTCTTCAAGGGTCTTACCCCCAAGGTGAGTTGCAACACGGACATCTATCATATGTGGTGTGGACGCCCTGGTCTGCAGCCCAAGCACATTTCTTGGAAAAATCAAAATGTTGCGTCGGGTGGCTTTTAAAAGATGGAGACCCCGGGCTGCTCCAGAGTTACCCCGCGGACCTATTGTTGCGGCGTGTGGACGCGTTAAACGCGCGTACAGATGCGGACGATGGGTGACGGGTCCCCCTCCCAATCATGATATGTCCCTTCGGCTAAAGCAAGCCAAAGCCAATCAAGGTTCCGGCGCTGACTTGTCCCCCAGATCCTGGTCGTTGGCCCCAAGCTCGTGTTCTCGTACACGCTTGCCCAGTCGCTGATCCCCTTCTTCGGCAAGTACGTCTAAGTGTAGAGTGCCTGCTGCTCGAGGATGAGGACCATGTTAAAAACCGGACGGAGGACGCCCTCGCTGGTGCGGGTGGCATATATCCCCTCTGGTCTGTACTATATGTAGACACCGCTCGCTCTTATGCATCACAGCCTAGCTTCCAACGTCCAAAGTGAGGATGAGAAAAAGTTGAGAAAAAGATGAGAGAGATAACGGAGTATCCATGATCAGTGAATGATCAATCTTAGGCGTCTTAAGCGGGATGGCGGCTTTGCGGAGCTTGAGGATGGATGCCGTGGACGGTATTTGGACAGTGAGCCTGGCAGGAGTAGGCGAGCAGAGCCTTGCACGAATGAAATGCTCCGGCCGGTTTCGGTTTTACGCCCACTTAGGCGAGCCGGCCAAGTACCCGGTGCCCGGGGGCAAGACGCGAGGGACACGACGTGTACCAGCGTGTGGAGGGTCAAGTGTCATGGAGCTGGAGCCGACTTTCTCAGAACTCGAGCAAATGGGATGCAGTGCCGACGATTGACAGACAGACGGTCACACCGAGACGTACTCGGAAAAGGACAGACTACTTAAAGGTCAGAGCGTACTCATCGTCTCACCTCCCGTGTTCGTCGTCCCATTCCCGACCAACAACCAACAGGCAAGCCCGCACCCAGTACCGCTGCCAATCGCATTGTCCCTGACTACCCCCATCGAAATCGTACGAGGCGCCTAACCCCCCATCCATCGACGACCTTTCCAGATGTTCGCCAACCGTCTTGCTTCTTCCACCCGTACCCTTCCCAAACTCGCTAGGAGCATGGTGAGTAAAACGCTGCGAGCTGCGAACTGCGAAGCAGCGAGCAGGCGACTGGTAACAGCGACGACGACAGCAATGGCGACACGCATGCGCACCGAATTTCGGCCAGCTCGCTCGCCGCCGCTCGCACCGGCTCAGTGACACGTCGAATTCCATGCTGACTCACCACCACCACAGTCGACCGCCAACCCCGGTAACCCTGTCTACATTGTCGGCGCCAAGCGCACCCCCATCGGCTCGAAGGATGGTGCTCTGAAGCCCCTGACTGCGCCCGAGCTCGGTGCCACCGCCGTCAAGGCTGCGCTCGCCGAGTCCAAGGTTCCCGCCGACAAGGTCGAGGAGATCTACATGGGCCACGTCGTCCAGGCCGGCTGTGGCCAGTCGCCCGCGCGCCAGGTCGGTATCGCCGCTGGCCTCCCCGAGGCCTGTGACGCCACCACCATCAACAAGGTCTGCGCTTCCGGTCTCAAGACGATCACCATGGCTTCGCAGGCGATCCAGCTTGGCCAGCGCAACGTCATGGTCGCCGGTGGCATGGAGTCGATGTCGAACGCTCCCTTCCTCCTCCCCCGTCAGCTCCCCGGCTTCGGTCACTTCGAGGGCAAGGACTCGCTCGTCGTCGACGGTCTTTTCGACGTCTACAACAAGTTCCCGATGGGCAACTGCGCCGAGCACACTGCCAAGGAGCTCGGCATCACGCGTGAGATGCAGGATGACCACTGCCTGAGCTCGTACGAGCGCGCGCAGGACGCCTGGGAGAAGGGTCTGTTCAAGGACGAGATCTGCCCCGTCACGATCAAGACGCGCAAGGGCGAGGTTACCGTTGACAAGGACGAGGACTTCAACAAGCTCCTCAAGGAGAAGTTCCGCGGCATCCGTCCCGTCTTCCAGAAGGACGGCACCGTCACCCCCGCCAACTCGTCGACGATCAACGACGGTGCCGCCGCTGTCATTCTTGCGTCCGGCGAGACCGTCGAGAAGGACGGCCTCAAGCCCCTCGCCAAGATCCTCGGCTACGCGGACGCCGCTGCCGCCCCCATCGACTTCCCGACCGCCCCCACCCTCGCCGTTCCTATTGCGCTCAAGAACGCCGGCGTGTCCAAGGACGACATTGCCCTCTGGGAGTTCAACGAGGCCTTCTCCGTCGTCGCTGTCGCTGCCGAGAAGGTCCTCGGCCTTGACCGCTCCAAGGTCAACACCCGAGGTGGCGCCGTCGCCCTCGGCCACCCCATCGGATGCTCCGGCACCCGTATCGTCGTCACCCTCATCCACGCCCTCAAGCCCGGAGAGAAGGGTGTCGCCGCCATCTGCAACGGTGGTGGTGCCGCGACCGCCATGGTTATTGAGCGTCTTTAAGCCAATATCGAGCGCAGCGAGATGTGAGCTCGTACGGTGACAGGGTGAGCGTAGGGTTCAGTAGTAGTCTAGACATAGGTGTCACTAAAATGTAACAACTGCATATACCAGAAGGCTGTGAGCACGAGCGAAGCGAGTGCGAGCGCGACCATGTACTCCCGTCATTAACGGTCACTGACACGCAGCGAGGTAACGAGACACAGACTTATTTCGAGCAGCTACGGTATGGCTTGTGGTCCTGTTTCTGTTCACCCGGGCATCACAGACATCTGTCCGTCTGCTTCTCGATGCCTTTGTTTTCATTCTCTCTGTTCCATTCTCGTTCAAGTGCGGATCAAGCGAACGCTTAACCGGCATCTAGCCGGCAGTGGCGTTCTTCGCACTCTTATCTCACCTGGACGGGTAAACCATCTTCCCCACATCGACTCTTCCGCAGATCCCTCCATTCCCTGCCAGTTGCCCGGCCGCCCGACCGGTCTCCTGGCCGACTGAGCCGAGCAAGTCGACCGAGAAGACCGAGAAGACCGAGAAGACCGAGACGAGGGAGACCAGCGACGAACAAGACATACGAAGGAGAAGGGAACGAGGGGGATGAGTTACGACCAAACGCGATAATCGTAGTTGAGACAGGCAGCATTCCGTCTCCATACAGACCTCAGATGGGGACACACGGGCCAGGATCCAGAGGGCTCCGTACCTTCTCCACCCGTAGAGTTGTCGCCATTAACACCGAGATCTTCACCGGACTCGGGCTCGGCGGCCGGCATCGGCGGAGTTAGCATCGTCCCTCGCCTCGAGCTTTTCGCTCATCGATATCGAGCGAGCGCGAGTCGAGCGTGGAGGGGTTCAAGGCGTCACCTCGCCACCACTGGGACTTTGTGCGGCTTGTGGGACTTTGTTCCGAGGCAGATCCAGTCGGCTTGCTATCAGCTTGTTTCATCTGGGTGGAGAGGCGCCATGCCTGGCGCGACGAATACTTACAGCACAGTACACACTTCCACGTGTTGTAGGACCGGGAGATTGACTTGATGCGCGGGTCGTCGGAGGGCGCGCTCCCGGCTACGATGACGCGGTGTTCGCGGGGGGCCTGGGTCAACATTACTTTCAGGCGAGAGGCAGAGGACTAGCACCATACCACGTCTAGCGGGAGGCTGCAAGCGGCCCCATGTAGGACGTCGCTCGGAGGCCTCTTGTACTCTACTTGCTAGTACCGACTAACGTTAGCTTTCCATCTGGTGGCCATGTTCTGAGAACGTCACGCGAGACGCCGGCTGACAGACGACTCACCTCATCAATGCACAGTTGAGGACGAGTACATGAAACTGCATACGCTCTGCTCTGCGCCACGGTATCATCGCTCTGAGCTTTCGAAGATATGATTACACTTCAGCTTCTCTGTCTCCTCGTCCACTCCTCGATCGAAGCAGCCGCACACTTCCCCTTGTCGTCTAGGACGGCATCCGTGCGTGTGCGCACAGGCTCAAAGCGGGCAGACCGCTGCTTCCATGAGAGGAAGAGTCTGGGAGGCTCCTGTCCCCCGATCGCAGACAGGCACCACGCCCGCTGTGGCGCAGCCGTCCCCTCTTGGTCTGCATCGATGTCAGCTTGTCCCCTATCCATCTCTTGTGCTCGAGCCACTCCCTGGCCTTGGAAGTCTGGGGCAGACCTCTGTGAACGTACATGTACAGATCGGAGATCGCTTCGTGGTGTCCCACGTCCACGATGTCTCAACTGTGGGGTCATCGGTCGGGACGCACGACGCGAGCACGGCCTCTTGGACCTCGGTCCCCTTCTCAAGGCCGATGCAGCGGTCCTCCTCGCCGAAGAGCCGCAGCTGGTTCTCGACGTAGCTCCAGCGCTGCGTCGGTCCGAAGCCACACTTGCCGTACTCGAGCGGGGTGCTGATGTCGGTGCTGCCGTCCTTGGTCTGCACGCACCACGGGCCGTCCTCCCCAGAAAGCTGGAGGAGCGTGAAGGCTGCACCGAGTGCGGGAGAGGCGAAGGAGAGCGCGAGTAGGAGACGCATACTGGGCTTAGATCAAGTCCTCAGGTCGGAGAATTGAATGACTCTGGCACGGAGAAATGGGTGTTGTGGAAAGTTGGGGTAGGTGTTCCGCTAGTGTGGTGCTAGGCAGTGCCAGTGACGAGCAGTAAACCGAACGCAAACATCGCTCCGGCCCGTATATAACAGCACGCAGTCCTTTCAAAAACTGTCAGCTGAGTGTTGAGGACCGAAGCGGGATGGACGTCGCGTTCTCATCGTCCCACACGCGTGGGTGCGTTGTCAAGCTGATCTGTTCGGAACCGTTTCCGCCTTCTTGGCACACCTCATCAAAGATCGCAAAGCTAACCATGGAAGCTATCGCGTCTGACACCGCAACCGCTGAGATCTTCGTCTTCTAGATCGCTAGATCCGATCGAGATACGCCCATGATCCCCATGGCAGTGGTAGCCCCTCACCATGTGCAGCGGTCTACTAGTGCCGTTTCAAGAAGCACATAATGCGTTTCAGTGTGAGTTGCTCGTGGGAGAATTATCGGGCTGACGTTCTAGAACCGGGTATCGACAAAATTCGCCGGATTATCGGCTATTTCTCTCATTTCTCTCGCGTTCACGGGCCCCTTGCAACTTCAATCAACACCGGTCTCCTCACGATCTTGGACGCAGCTGCCCTTCCGGTTGTAGAGCAATGTTAATCAGACTTTGTCCGTGAAAGGATATGTGAGTGGAAGCAAATGCCAGCGGGAAGTCGACAACGGTATGGATCCAGTTTAGGTTTAGCCGCTGGTCCTCCACCTGCAGGACTCTGGAGGACTTCCAGTACATCGCCATAACGCCCTCAGTGGGACATCGGAGCATAGACCAACGGAGACTGTCGATGCGGATACCGCGGAACTCTCCAGCCTGAGATGCTCGCAGACACTCAGGCCCATGTAGCGCAGCGCATTCGTCTGCCACCCCCAAGTATTTGCGGGCCGAACGAGAACCGCATCGCAACCGTGCCATTTGCCATGCTGCACCGCCGCTGTAACATCGGTTGGGCCGCGTTGCCCACATGCTCGACGCTGAAGCACCGGGACGTCCTTCTGAGCGACAACCTATAAGTCTATGCAGACTTAGCTCACAGCGTGAACCTCCGATAACAGGGCTAACTGTTGACTCCGTCCCGAAACGGCGGACGTCTCGAGTACGAGCCCGCTGGCCCGTTTGTACCGTATACGTACCATCAAACGTACCCGTCAAGGGCTGGCATTCGACACTTTCCACATTCCTCCTGCTCATGGGCGGTCGGCTCATCGCTAACGACGAACCACATGAGGGATTTGGGTTTGCGAGTTTGACGTGTACCCGCCCGCCTCCAGGACTTGCTAGGGACGGCGCACGGTATGTTTGACACACCCTGCAGCTATCCGTGGCGGTGACAAGGACCAAAGCGAATGGCATCACTAGTCGCCCCCTCCTTGCGGTTCGGCGGCCCTGTGGAACAGTCAGCTCCCTTGCTCCGGCTCGAGCGCTGGTGCGGATGGCCTTCGCTGCCGTCCTCCGCGAAAAGGACACTGGCGCACACATGCGGGACCCAGCTTCCCAGAACTCGGGGGCCGAGACGGAGTTGGCATTGGGGATCGGCGAATCAGCGAGGATGATATGGCTGTGGTAATCAGGGTTTACGTCATGGGGCGGCCACGATATGAGTGTGCCGTAAGGGTGAACTTTGTTTTGTTTTCGTTATTGACACAAACAAATGCCTTGGCTGTCCGTTGCTCTCCGTTTTCGAGGTCGATATGGGCTACATGAGCTGTTCTGCAGTGAGCTGTGCCGAATGCGGAGCGGTTTAGTTGCTCAGAGAGGGCGTTAGTGCTTATGCAGGGCACCATGGCATTGGAGAGAGATCGTACATATGTCACATTGGCTGTGTCAAACAGCCTTTCGTCTGTAGTCTTGCAATGTTCGTTTGATTATTGGTCATGATTCAGTTGGTTGTTCAGTCCTCCTTCTCGGTGTTGGGGTCAAACGGGTAGTGAGGAGCGGAGTTGTCCCTGTAGACAGCAGCGGCACCGTCCTCCCACGAGATGGGAGTGTGGGTACCGGGCGGGCCCTCGACGAGACGGACCTGGATACCGGCCACGGGCGCCTTGACGCAGGTGGCGCTAGTGATCCGTCCGGGAACAGCGGCGATGCCAGTGCACAGGTATGCACCCTCGGCAGGGGTGGAAGCCTGCTCGCTGGGAAGACCAAATCCAAACCTAACAGTCTGGATCTCGGGACCATTCTTGGTACACGAGGCAAGAACGAGGCCATTCTGCTTATTCACTGCAAGTTAGCTTCCGGACCGCCGGACCGTTTCGTGATAGAGAGATCGAACTTACCACCGATGCACCTATCCTCAACACCAGCGAGACGAAGCTTGCCATCCTCACGGAACCAGCCCTGCTTCTTCTCGGAGGGACCGCCGCAGTACCAGCCATTGATCGGGTTGCCGATGTCGGTGATACCGTGAGCGTTGTCGAGACAGAGGTCGGTGTCAACGACTCGGAGAGGAGCAGGGAGGTCTCCAGGCTTAGGGCTGTAGCTCTTCTCACCGGCAGGAGCTGCAGCGGCAGCACCCATGAGGGCGAGGGCAGTGATGAAGGAGGTAGCGACCATTGTGTGCAGTTGTGGATAAGGGGTTTGAGTGTGAGATGGTAACTGGCTTGAGTAGCTGAGAGTGGTAGTTGGAAGTTGTTGGTGGCCTCGACAAAGGTCTGCCCCCCCCGGTCTTATATACCTTTCATCGTCGGCAAAAGCTGTCTGCGAGCCACCAGAAGCGGAGAGACATGCCTCCAAAACACCTGAGGACACCTCCCCATCAAGAATGCCGTCAACCGCCCTGTCACGTCGGGAACGTCTCAAGAAAGGTCGAGGCGAGCTTTGCGATGTTGTCAAGGACTAGGAGTGAACCAAGGGTTTGCTCGATTGGGGACCATGAGGTGCAGCTGTCGCTTGGCACAGAGAGCTTGAGGTGTTGCCGGGCTATGGTACCGTTAGACCGATGTACGGCGGAGTTCCGCCTTGTCTCGTCGCGAAGCCCGCGAAGCTGATTCTGGGAATCCGTTGGACGCGGCCTGGACGGGACAGCCGTTGCTACTCGAAGTTGAGCTTGCTGCCGATCGGCACAGCGGGACAGGGGTCAGGCAGGAGACACCGAGGGCCCCGGCGTCGTAGCCGTGCAGCTGATATGCAGGTCTTCTTGCTTGGCCGCCCATCAGCCCAGAGATGCGCTGTCCAGCGCAGGCGAACGCGGGCTCAGGTGTGGTATCTGAGGACCGGAGCGGTCCGGAGCCGTCCCGCCCGTATGTGGGGATTCGCACCATCGCTTGCGCTATCTCGCTAATTTCCCTCCACCTTCCGTCAGGAGGTCAGGTAGCAAGTTCACTGACAACTGGAATGCTGGTGTGACATAAGGCTTCGTGATCCTGCAGATACGAACCCTCGGTCGGTTACCCCGGATGTCTGATATCGACCCCGTCCCCTTTACGTCCCTACTGACATCAGGTTCACCGATGGTATTTCCGTCCACTAACCGCTGGTCGCCGTCTAAGCGCAAGCATGCGATAACGTCAAGCGAAACCTGCAACCTTTGCTAATCAACATTCCTATCCAGCAGAGGGAGGGACTCCCGGTTGATCACCGTATTTTGTTTGTTTATTGTTTGTTTTTCTGACCTCATCCGTAGGCATGTGCCCAACTTTTTAGGATTAGGTCGCAGGCGAGTAATAAGTTTAACAACATTTGGGAGGGGCATGCTTAATGTTTTCCGCTGCGCATGGGGCATGAGCCAGAGTCAGTGCTTGACCCAGATCGCGGGTGTGGGCAAGTACATCAGCGAATGCGATTTGCTCCAGCACATGAGCTATCCAGGTGAACGAAACGCCAGGGTGAGAGGGACGACGGCGGGCGGCTGAGGGGTTGCAGCAGCGAAGACGCACGGCGTCGGTGGGGGGGGGGGCGATGTTGTCGTTGTCAAGACCGGCAACGGTCACTGGCGGTCGTCAAGAAGGGCGGTGAACTCTATCCGTAGACGAGGAGATAAGATTATCGGGTCAGTTCCGTCAGTTCCCGTACATAACAAATTGCGTTCACAGGGTGTGGCAGCCAAGTGCGTAAGCCCATGGAATACCCCAATCGACCTGTCCCAACATCCTGGCGCTCCTGACCCATGCTTGTCGTGGGAGTTAGGTACACAGCTAGGGTATGCTCCCACTACAACCAGTACCAGCAAAGCCCTGCAGAGAGCTGGTTGAGCAACTCTGCGGCCGTGCAGTCGCTTCGCACAAAAGGATGCACTACGTACGAGAGCGTACCTGAGCACCGTGGGGGTGTTTGTGTATGTGTTGTTCCTCGGCAAATTCTCCAGACTTATCACTCCCGGTATCCAACTCTATGTCGCTCCTGGTCAACCAGGTCCACCATTGAGCGTGCTGCGTCAACCGTAGGGTTTTCAGTCTGGTGCGGCGTCATCCGGCGATCGTCCGATGCACGCGTGGGTCAGTTCCAGGTCCTTCCCAAACATCAGCAAAACGAAACGACACCCAATGGGCGTTGTACCAACGTTACGCAAGCTCGATACCAGAGGCCAATGCCCAAGCCAAGAACTTTCTCGGACACAGCGGAGGAACCGACGCCTTTCCACTCTGCGCAGCGCTTGTCGTAATCTGTGCACTGCCTTTGAAGGAGCATTACATCCTGCCATCTGCCAAGGTTTCGCGCTGCTCACGGTCCACTCGCCGCAGTAGCTGTCCAGCTCAACGGAACACGGGAGGCTACCCTTCCCCTCTCCGGGCTACCAAGCTTTCACTCCGTTCCCAATGAAAGGAAAGCTGTACCGACGAAGAAGTAACTCTCATTGGCGGGCGGGCATGGCCTTGGTCTTTGGTAGTAATGAAGGGGATCATTCGAAGACCGAATGCACGGGTTGTTAGCCCGAGCTCCGCGGCTTATGTCATGTGGTGGTCTTACCTCATATTCGGTTGTCTCAGACTGTGGTAGCTTTGCTCCGCTTCTCACTAAATCTCGTTTGGCTGTAGCTTGAGCGGTCTTATTTGTGTCAATGGCCGTCAGCCGGTCGGGCATGGCCATGCTGTCGCAATGACGCCGACCTCAGGTCGGCAAGCACAAAAGGGAAGGACCGGGAGAGACGCCGATGAACCTCCGAGTCGGATCAGGCAGACCGATAGAGTTGAGGAACGGAGGAATAGTTCCAGGAGTGAAGTGGCGGGCCATGTGATCGTGGTTGATCATCGACGTTACCGATCGCAGAGACAGGCTTCAAGCTCGAGATTCCAGCACAGCCCACTAATCCCAGAGCTCCGGTTCTTCCCAGCTATCTCCGGACAAATCGGCCGCACCGAGATAGTGAGCCCGGGCCATGCCAAGATGTCAGCACGGGCTCGGACTTGAACCCGAACACTTTCACCACAGTACCCAGAGCTCCGTGCTACCGGGTCCCTTGCCTTGGAAACGAGCGATGACTGTTCTGATTCACGATACCACCCGAGGTTCCAGATTGTCACAGCCCTAGCAGAGCATGCCACATGTGGCCCCTCTGAGGCATCGGGGAGGTGGTGGGTCTAATAGTCAGTCTGACAGCCCGACCGAGCCTTTTACGGTGTTGATAGAAGAGCAGGTTCTCTCACGAGTGCCTGATGCGCCCCGTCTACCTGGACGTAAACACTGTGAACAGCATTGGCTGGCATCAACAACTGGCGTGCGCGTGTCAGTCTACCGATGGCTCTCTTCCCCAAACACAGGCTCATCATCATAACGGCTGTCAGGTGGACACCAGCAGACGCTGCCATCCGAAGGACGCACATGTGGACATGGTAAAAAACATAAGGTGTGGGACGAGGGCGGATCGAACGCCCGACCTCAAGAATTGAGTATCTTCACTCTCGCGCTCTCCCAACTGAGCTATCATCCCAATCACGTCAGCCGTTTCTTTGGCCTATCTAATACGGCCTGTCAAAATTTCTCGAGAATTGCGAGTTGGCTTCGGCGTCCCAAAACACTATGATATTGCCCCGGAAAGCTGCAGAACGCGCAGCAAGCTTAGGGAATAAACTATATAGTCCATGCATGCAGGTTCTCAAAGCCTATGCTAGTTTGTTGAGACACTCTAGTCGACGGCGAGTCTTCTCGCGTACGATCCAGTCAGCCTCGATGATGCCGTGGCCAGACACCCGTCCGAGTGCCTGGATAACTTCTGCCGTCTTCCGGTTCTGTGCACCGAGCTTGGCGAGGAGGTCCGAAGCGTACTCGACGTCAATGAGCTCGTTGCGGAAGATGTTGGGAGGCTCCTCCACGAACAGCTCCGTGCTTTTGTCGTCAGACTGCAGGAGAGCGAGGTCAGCCGCAACGCCGTCCGTGTCCAGAGCCTTGGAACAGAGCCACTCCGCCCACTGCTCCTGCTCCGAGGCATCCATGAGTTGCGACTCAAGCCAGCTCCACCACAAGTCGACCGCCTTCTGCTGCACGACCGGACGCCTCAAACCCAAACCGCGCTGCACGATCGACGCCGCTCCCTGACGGATCTCGAGGTCATCGTCCTGAAGCAGGGTGAGAAGAGCGCATTGCAGGATAATCCGCGTCGTTGAGGACGGGCCGTACAAGACATGGACCATGTTCTCGAGACTGCGGAAGGCAGCCATGCGGCTGGGTTCGGCCTGGAGTCAGTTGTTGTTCACGGAGCCATCTCAACTCACGTTCTCCTCCGCAGCTGCAGCGGCAACAATCTCGGCCAGCTTCGCGACACGCTTAGCGTCCTCGCCGGCGCTGACTCGACCCATGGCAACCAAGGCCACCTCTTTCAAAGGCACGCAACGCGTCTTATGGTATCGCTTCCAGACGATGTCGGCAATCGTTGCCCGGTTCTCCTCGAATTCTGGAGTCGATGGCCAAGACGCCAAAACGTCGAAGACGGCAGTGTGCACACCGTCGCCAACAGGCGACTGACACAGCTTAACCAGCGCCTTCAGCGTGGCAGCAGTGTGATCGGCAGTGCTGATGTGCTCCACGGCGGTCAGATGAGCATCCTCAGGCATCGACGGGTGAAGCAAATCCACGACGTTCGAAGACAGGAGCGCCTTCGCAGCGCTGGCACAGAGAAGGTCGACACCAGGGGCATTCGACCGCCTCAGAGACGACAAGGCAATCTCCCTCGTGATCGACGGCAGCGAAGGCGTGAGCGGTTCGACAAGGGCGGTGTACGCGTTCACGCAATCCACGGCCGCTGTGACAATGGTGGGATTGCGTTGCTGCCAGAGTGACTCGCGCATACGGTCTTCAAGGATACGTCGGTCGTCGGCAGACACCTTCTCCCACTGGATAACGTCCGTGATCAGATGCTCGAGGAACAGGAGTCGTCCGTGAACCAGGTTAAGGTCCATCGACGAGTGGGAGATGCGGGTGGCCGTAACCTTCGCCTTCTCCACGGCCTGGTCGGGGCTTAGCAAGCTAGACAGAGCCTGGCTTGCCACAGCCCTGACTTGAATGTCCGGGTTCGACAAGTAAGCTTCCACGATAGGACAGAGCTGGGCAGCCTCGGTAGCCCCATCCTGAGACCAGCGCAGAGACCTCAAGATGATGAGCACCGGGAATAACGGGGAGTGCTCGCCCAGACCGGTTGGACCAGCGCGACGATTGCGGACGAGAAAGTCGTTGATCCACGGCATGAGGGTCGGATACTTCTGGACCCAGGACGCCAGAGTCTGGCGGTTCGCCAGGGCGGCTCTTGTTCCAGCCTCACCTTGCGATCGGGGATTGTGGTTCAGCAGGCGGTGAGACAGGGTGGAGAAAATGATCAAGCCACCGTTTCGGACGTTCCAGCTGACGAGTTAGCACTGTGCTCTGCCATCCCATTGCAGATCGAAACGTACTTTGGTGAACCGAATGCCTGCAACGCGACAGTCACAGCCCTCTCAAAGTACTTCTCCAGGTAACGAGAGTGCTTCGCGTCCAGGAGGAGAATCTTGAGACAGTTCAAGGCATGGACCTTGGCAGCGTCGGGTGAGGGAATGTCAAGGCGGGCCATTGTGACCAGCGCGTCGACGGTGTACTCCAGCAGGTTCGCGTCTGTCGAGACCAACGCCAAGATGGTGTATGGGAGGGCAGCAGATCTTCGGAGCGTGGAAATGTGTCCCTTTCCGATTGTGTACAGCTCGGCCTGCGGTCAGCTCGCTACATCACACCGGCCGAAGACTCACCTCCAGCCACTCCTTCACGAGATCCTTCATCTCCGTGTGACGAAGAGCGTCCACTACCGAGCCGAATGCAGGGGCAATCTTCGAGAACGTGCCCCTGTGTCGGACCTCATGCAGCCACGTGAGAAAATGATGTCCGGCGTGATCCACTTCAGAACGCGACCACACCTTCTGACCCTTAACCTTTAGGGGCGCGGTGATGATAGCCGCCAGCAGGTCACTGGCTTCCTTCGTTGCTCGCCAACAGCCGCTCAGCAGCCCGGTGTGATCCAAGTCCTCCTCATCGTCGCCGTCGCCAAGTACATCGTACGCCTTAGCAATCTCGTGGGCGACAGTCTTGTCCTCGGACTCGGGGCCCAAGGAAATGACCCTCGAAGTCACGGCCCAAACGCGCTCGACAATCGCAAAGAGCTGGTGCAGGAAGGGTGACCATCTTGATTGTCCTTCAGGAGTAGTAAGGTCAAGATACTGTACCAGTTCCCTGTCGTCAGCTTTGTCCAGATTTACCCACGCACGCAATGGCGCTCAGGAGTCCGTGCAGCGGGAACTCAGCGATTCCGCTTGCGAGATCTGCTTCGCAGCGCTGCAGATGGTTCCCCAACAACTGTAACATGCCCTGCAGGAAGGCAGTAGCAGCATCGTCTCCCTGAGGTTGAATGACCTTTGTGAAGAGAATGCTGAGGGCTGCACGACCTGCCTCAGCTTGGGTGTTCCTAGGGTGGTTTATAGACATTTTGGCGGAAGAAAGCAGCGCCTCCGTTGCCGCACTACTCGGTTCAAAACCTGGAAGAGGAAGCGGTGACAGAGCGATCCTGGCTGTCAGTGTCTAGATAATCCACCGTGAACTTACACATCTCTGGCAGATGCCCGCATCTCAGTGAACTCGGAGGCTTGACATGCAACCAGCGCCTGTACTCGCACCGGCGTGTACACGTATGCACCCTCCGGCTGTGAGCCAAAGACGTCAAGATACCGCTTCAGCAAATTCAAGGCAAAGATCGCGCGAACAGCAGGTGTCTCGCGACAGGCCAGAATCGCTGGAGTGGTGTAACTGTCCACAAACCATAAGTGGAAGGCTGCAGCCGTAGCTAGCCTCTGCTCCAAGACCGCGCGCTGCTCGGGCGTCGTCTTGGGCCGCTTGGCATCACGGGCTCCAGCATTCTGCATATCCTTTAACCTTTTGAAGAAGTGATAGACTGCAGAACTCATGTCCGTTCGCCCGCTGCCGTCAGTTTCTGCAAAAAACACGCGAAAGCTCACCCAGCCTGAGGAAGCCCTTCGTTCCACTCGAACCCTTGCTTGATCAAGCTCATGACCCTCGCGTCCAGCAAGTCCCTGATACCGGTAACGAGTTCGAAAGCCATGATGCGTAGCCTGTAGTTGTCGTGGTACAGGGCCTCCTGCAGCTTCTCCTGATCCAGATCTGCGAGCGAGATCAAGCCGTTCTGGACTCCGAAAGCGGCGACCATGATCCAAGCGGCGAAGCACTCATCCTCCTGTCCTTCGCTGGCCGCCTCATCCAACATTCCCAGCAATGTATTCAGAGCAGTGGGGTAGTCAGCGGCGAGCGGAGGCAGGAGGTAACGGCTGACGACCACCACGTCCTCGCCGTCTTCGGTCACGAGCTTCGGCAGCAGGGGCCGCAGCATGGCCCTGTCGGCCGCGACACCCTCATGCCCGGCGCGTTCTCTTCCCAAAGCCTTAGCAACCAGAGCCCCACGAACACTCGCGACACCGTCAGAGCTGGTCACATCCTCCAAGAGCTTGGCCAGGAGATCGATGGGCACCAGGTGAGCCGGAATGGTGTCCATCAAATGCCCGAGGGTCACGAGCGTCGAACGAACACTGAGATCCTGGCGGATGGTCTCCGACCACAGCGGGAATAGGATCTCCTCATGACACAGACGGGTGGCAAGCCGTACGACTGCTGTGAGAGCTTCGCCGGCGCGTTGCGGATGAGGTTTGGTCGTGTGCGCCAAGCCCTGGCTCAAGAGGATGCCTAACGAAGCACGGGGCTCCAGGGCAGTGCCCAGCTTCTCGACAACGGCTCCAAGCAATGGTTGAGGAATCGAAGGCAGCTTCGCGATCTGTCGACACAGGACGGTGAGATAGGCCAGACGGCCTAGGACATCCTCCGAACCCTCGCCGGGCGCACAAACAAAATCGATAGCGTCTGTAAGTGTTGTCCTGATGTCAGCCAGATTTCGGACAATAGCTTACCCAGAGGTGAGCTCTTCGGGACTCTTCTTCAGCAGCGCCTTACGCGCTACCTCGCAGGCAGACGCGTTGCGCTTGTCCATGGCGCGTGCTCGTCCTCGGAGATGGGTAAGAGATAGGAGTAGATTGAGGGTCTGATAACAGATCGATCACCCGAAAAATTGGTTCCGCCGGTTCTATGACAACAATATCTCGACGGTGTTGCCGCCGACTTGATGCAACCTCCACTCTTCCTTCGTCTCCTCGCCGTGTGGAGGAACAAGCGACGAGTGCGATCCCTATCCCCACCTTCGACCACAGTCATGTTGGAGAGCGACAAGAAGAACGACCTGGGCGTGGACAGCTTTACTCACGGCGTTGCTGTCGAGGTAAGTCTGCTGACCTAGCACTCGCTTACCACTTCAGATGTCCCGCCTGATGAACATGGTCACGCCCAACGACCTCCTCGCCCAGCGAGTCATCGACATTGCCAGAGGAAACCGCACTGGAGAGTCCTTCACCAAGGGTACGTAAGGCTGCGCCGAGGGTCCGAAGCTGACAAGTAGCGATGGGAACGTTCGGCAAGTTCCCCGAGGATGCTGTGCTGTCACTCCACCAGCGGATTCTTGCTCACGACGCTCTTGCCTCGGTTTCCTCTGGTGGCTCGATGTCCGGAATGGATCACGAGGACTCGGACGTCCTTGCAGCGGAGCCGCGAAGGAAAGGCGGCTTGCGACCAAGCGGAGCCGCGCCCAAGTTCAAGGCGCCGGCGCCTCGGGCCAGTCTTCTTGGGCTAGACAAGCTGGCTGCGGAGAAGCGTGCTCAGGCTGGTGAGCCGCCTAGCAAGCGCTTCAAGATGGAGGAGCCGGAAGAGGGAGCTAGTGGAGTGTTTAAAGGTAAGTTGCGCCGAAAGGTTCGTTAACTAACGACCAGTACCTGCAGTCCCCGTAAAGCGCGAACATACTCGAGTTAAGGCTGAAGAGACGCCGAGCCACGGAGGAGGACTGTCTGAGATCGCTCGTCAGCGGTTAGAAGCTCGCCGCCGCGAAAAGAACAAGCCCCATACCCAGACCTCCGCTGCTGTCCCGAAGCGCGAGGAGCGACGCGGGTTCGGCGACTTCCAGGAGAAGCTGAACAAGGGGAGTTGGCAAGACCGAGACCGCGACAGGGGATACGACCGGAAAGATCGTGATCGTGGGTATGACCGTGATCGGGATGACAGACGAGACGACCGTGGCTACGAGCGTCGCAGTGGAAAGAACTGGAGCGATGAGCCAACGCCGAGAGAAGACCGCCGATATGATGGGGGTAGCATGCGTGTCCCGAACCGTGGATGGGACGAGACTCCTAGCGGAAGACGCGGGGAAGGCGGTCCTGGGTCATCAGGGCGGAGTCGTGGCTGGGACGAAACGCCGAGCAGGAGCCGGGATGACTCGCCTGAGTTTGAGGTCGATGCCAAGGAGTGGGAGGAGGAGCAGATGCGTCTGGACCGTGACTGGTACAGCTACGATGACGAGGGTGCGGTTGCCGGCGATGAGGAGCACAACCCGTTCGCACAGTGGAGCAACCTCGAGACGAGCAAAGAGGCCGAGATGGAGCAGAAGGTTGCCAAGCGTCAAACCGCAAGGCAGGCACAATATGTGAGTGCCAGCATGGTAATAACCGCAGCTGACATCAGAACGCTGACACCGACAAATGGGAAAACAACCGTATGCTTACATCGGGGGTCATGAAAGCCGGCGACCTGGACGAGGACTTTGAAGACGACCCAGAGTCCAAGGTCCACGTACTTGTGCATGACCTGAAGCCGCCGTTCCTCGATGGCCGTACTGCATACACCAAGCAGTTGGAGCCAGTGACCCCGGTCAAAGACGTCACAAGCGACATGGCGCAGTTCTCTCGGAAAGGTAGTGTTCTTGTACGCGAGCGACGAGAGAGGAAGGAGCGAGAGCGAGCCGCCGCCAAAGCCGCTTCGATGGCTGGAACAACCCTCGGCAACCTCATGGGTGTCAAGGACGAGCCTGATCTGGGTGAGGAGGGCAAGGAGATCGATGAGAACAACTACAAGGCGGGCTCTCAGTTCGCGACCCACCTGCAGAAGAACGAAGGTGTTTCCGACTTTGCGCGAACGCGGACGTTGAAGCAGCAGCGAGAGTACCTTCCGGCTTTCGCCGTTCGTGAGGAGCTGATGAGGACGATTCGTGACAACCAAGGTGAGTTTCGAGGGTGTTTGCGAAAACTGACAGCGCAGTCATCGTCGTTATTGGAGAGACTGGTTCGGGAAAGACGACACAGCTGGGCCAGTTCCTATACGAGGATGGGTACTGCGCCAACGGCATCATTGGCTGTACCCAGCCGCGTCGTGTCGCGGCCATGTCCGTGGCAAAGCGTGTTAGTGAGGAGGTCGGCTGCGAGCTTGGCGGCACTGTCGGATATTCCATCCGTTTCGAGGACTGCTCCACCAAGGATACGAAGATCAAGTGTAAGTTTTGAACGCTTGGCGTGACGCTAACCTCAGTCATGACAGACGGTATTCTGCTGCGAGAATCCCTGAACGACGCCGACCTCGACAAGTACTCCGTTCTGATCCTGGACGAAGCGCACGAGCGCTCTCTGTCGACTGATATCCTCATGGGTCTGCTCCGCAAGATTCTCATGCGTCGTCGGGACCTGAAGCTGATTGTCACGTCCGCTACGATGAATGCCGACAAGTTTTCGAAGTTCTTCGGAAACGCGGCCCAGTTCACGATCCCGGGCCGAACCTTCCCCGTCGAGATCTACCACTCCAAGTCACCGTGCGAGGACTACGTCGATGCCGCAATCAAGCAGGTTCTGCAGATCCACCTGACGCATCCGAAGGGCGACATCCTCGTGTTTATGACTGGTCAGGAGGACATCGAGACAACGTGCGCCGTCGTGGAGGAGCGCCTAGAGACGCTCGATGACCCACCGCCGCTTGCGGTCCTGCCGATCTACTCGCAGATGCCCGCTGACCTGCAAGCGAAGATCTTCGAGCCGACGCCTGACGGGCGACGCAAGGTGATCGTCGCCACAAACATTGCGGAAACGTCACTGACGGTGGACGGTATCCTGTACGTCGTCGACGGAGGCTTCTCCAAGGTCAAGATCTACAACCCGAAGGTCGGTATGGACGCGCTGCAGATCACGCCGATTTCACAGGCGAACGCTGGCCAGCGAGCTGGTCGTGCCGGCCGTACTGGCCCTGGCTACTGCTACCGCATGTACACGGAGATCGCGTACCTGAACGAGCTGCTGCCGAACAACATCCCCGAAATCCAGCGTACGAATCTGGCGAACACCGTGCTGCAGCTGAAGACGCTCGGTGTGAAGAACCTGCTCGAGTTCGACTTCATGGATCCGCCACCGCAGGAGAACATCCTGAACTCGATGTTCCAGCTGTGGGTGCTGGGCGCACTCGACAATGTCGGCGATCTGACGGAGGAGGGACGGATCATGAGCGACTTCCCGATGGAGCCGAGTCTGGCGAAGATGTTGATCGTCGCAACGAAGCACAACTGCAGTGCTGAGATGCTGACAATCGTGTCGATGCTCTCGGTCCCGAGCGTGTTCTACCGCCCACCGCAGCGCGCCGAGGAGAGTGACGCCGCACGCGAAAAGTTCTTCGTCCCGGAGTCGGACCACCTCACGCTCCTGCACGTCTACACTCAGTGGAAGAACAATGGCTTCAAGGACCAGTGGTGCATGAAACACTTCCTGCACCCGAAAATTCTGCGCAAGGCGCGGGAAGTCCGCGGCCAGCTCGAGGACATCATGAAGACGCAGAAGCTCCCAATCGTGTCGTGCGGTACCGACTGGGACATTGTCAGGTGAGTTAGGGGGTGTTGGGGAGTTAACTGACGGCAGAAAATGTATTGCGGCCGGATACTTCCACCAAGCTGCCCGTGTCAAGAATCTCGGCGAGTACGTCAACATCCGTACCGGTCTGCCTTGTGTCTTGCACCCGACGTCGGCGCTGTACGGTCTCGGCTACATGCCCGACTACGTGGTCTACCATGAGCGTGAGTACACCTCTCCTGTTTCCTGGTCTCCAGATGCTAACAGTCTCCAGTGGTCCTCACATC
This sequence comes from Trichosporon coremiiforme, assembly GCA_039545355.1. Lineage (NCBI taxonomy): Eukaryota > Fungi > Basidiomycota > Tremellomycetes > Trichosporonales > Trichosporonaceae > Trichosporon > Trichosporon coremiiforme. Next base: position 1,110,295 of record BCJJ01000006.1, read on the forward strand.
GAAGCAGTACATGATGTGTGTGACGTCCGTCGATCCGTACTGGCTCGCAGAGCTCGGTGGCGTGTTCTTCTCGATCCGCGAGCGTAACTTTGACGGTCTCGCCCGTGCCCGTGCGCAAAAGGAGTTCTCGCGCAAGACCGAGATGGAGACTGAAATGGCGCGTCAGCGCGACGAGCGCGAGCGCGCGCAGGCCGACAAGATCGCCAAGGCGGCGCGCACGCCACGCATCGGCGGTGTCGGCACTCCCGCGAGGGCAGGCGCCACACCTCGACGAGCAGGCATCGGCGCCGGATCAAGGACGAGTGCGACGCCGCGTCGTCGGGGTGGCATCTAACCTCCTCTCTTGTACTTCTTGTAGTGTACCTGTGACAGCGCAGGGGATAGACAACTATGCATTGATACAACTAGACCGCCTACAGCGTGGCGATGTTGCCCCTCCGGCTAGCGTCGAGCGTCATGGCATACTCGCGGGCCGCGGCAGTGTACGTTCGGCTCGCGCGTGGCCAGGGCCAGTCGTCCGCGTCGAGTGGTCGGCGCCAGGCAAAGTCGTCCTGGGCAAGTTCCGCGAAACCGTCCCAGGCGGCGGGTCTGGCGTCAGCAAAGGCGAGCGAAGCGAGCCGTGAAGATAGCACTAGTGGTTCGGTGGGAGTGGTAGTGGTTAGAGTGTGGCAGAGGGAGTTGGGGAGAGATGGCAACGAGGAATCGCCTGTGTGGCAGAAGCAGAAACAGATACTCACGCCGGCCCGGCCCTGGTCAACTTTCCCTTCGACGCTCCTTTCCAAATCCTGTCAATTTCCTTCTCCCTTCGTTCCCTCCCCTTCTCTTCCTTCTTCTGCCTTGCCGCCTTCTCCCTCGCTTCCTTTTTCTCCTTGGCCGCCTTCTCCTTCTTCTCCTTCTGCTCTTTCTTCTCCTTCTCCTTCTTTTCCTTGGCCTCTTTCGCCTCCCGTTCCTTCTTCGCCTTTGCTTCCTTTGCCATCGTGAGCGCGATCCAGCGCTGGGCCTCGAGTTCGCGCGCCGCGTCGGTCTTGGCGACCTCCGCCGCCCGCTTTGACCAGACCTTGGCACTGGCTACGGAAGCCGCTTCGGCAGCGGCTTCTTGAGACGCAAGGTGCTTCTCCCACTCCCTCTGGGATTGCTGAGCCGCGGCGCTGGCGTAGGCTTGCCATGCCTGCATCGTTGCTTTCTCCTCTTGCTGTGGGATGGGCGGGGCCGAAGTGGAGGAAGATTGCGCTAACGTGGCGTACACGAGCCAGTCGGTTTCGGTTTTGGGCCACTCGGCTGCGCGTTGCGAATCTTGCGCCGCTTGCAGGGCTGACAGGTAGAAGGCCCAGTGAAGGGATTGGCTGGGACCGAACGGCGGCGTTTGTGGTGGAGGAGAAAAGGGGGAGGAGGAGGAGGACCGGGAGAGTCTCTTGAGGTACGACTCGACCTGTTTCCGCTGCTTCTCCCGCGCCGCTTGCTCCTTCTTTGCGAACTCCTTCTGTTCTTTGGCAGTCAGGGAGGGGTGCCCGGGACACTTGGGACAAGACGCTGTGTGCTCGCCGGGTGCGTGCCAGGGATGGCGAGTTGAGGGGATGGTTGAGTTGCGGGAGAAACAGCCGGGAACCGCAGACTGGCTTCGAGTCATGATATATCGTCCACCAGAGTCACCAGGAGTGCAAGGTCGAGAGCGAGTACCGGAAGGAGCGACGGCCTGGATGGGCCTGGACAGCCAGCTGATAACGAATGGGGGTGATGGGGGTGAGCGGACAATGCGTCTAATGTTCTTTGTGTTCTTTCTCTTGCGCTCCGATCGACACAACAATGGGGACAGTTGGGGAGATCGGAGTAGGCAGTCCTTGCGTGCTCTTCCTTGCGTGCTCTGGTGACGGACCTGCTTAGTGTGCTCGTCAGAGAATGGGAGATGGATGATCAGTGCACACCTCAGAGATGAAAAGCCGGCTAGTCAGACGTCAGTGCAGTCGTCAGTGCCTCGGCCCGATGCGACGCAGATCCAGATCTCCCCACGCTGCCACTACGGCTCGCACGCGGAGTGCGCACGACCGATGCATCGTTGGGGTGACTGTTTCGAGTCGATGGCAGAAAAGCTTCTGTCTGTGCATTGCCGTTGCTTGCACTACATCAAACGCATGCTCCGCCCGCTGCTCACTGTGCTCGCTGCTTCGTTCACTGCTGCCACCACCGAGTTCGATCCGGCGAGTCCATGTTATTGCCCTCGCTGCCCTCGCGGCAACGCACACTGCCGTCGCTGCACTCGTACAGTGTCATTGCTCTCGCTCGCCGATCGAGCAGCTCCGCCGCATAGTAGCACAAGTCACATAGCCTCATACACTCTAGTTAGCCGCACCGACGGCGGGGGGAAGGCCCGAGTCGGCCCTGGAGTCCTTCCTGTTATCCCGGTTGAACTTGCCGCCACGTCCGCGGCCCCTGCCACCAAACTTGCCGCCGCGGCCTCCGCGTCCGCCGCGTCCACCGTGGCCGCGGAACTTGTCCGCGCGCGCCTTGTCCTGCGCAGCCTTGGCGGCGCGCGAGGCCTGGAAGTTGGCACGCTTCGTCCAGAACGCGCGCTGCTCGTCCTCGGTCGGGCGCTCGAACGTGACCGGCTTGTCGCCGTAGGTGATCGAGGCGGCGTTGAGCCTGGACAGCTCGTCGTCCGTGATCGCGCCGTTGTCAGACTTGGCAATGACACCAGAGGTCGAGCCGGGAGGGAAGTTGATGAAGGGGGCCTCGAGGATGGCAGAGGCAATGACGGCCTCCTTCAGCTTCGTCCAGTCAGAGCCCTCGCCGGGGGCGGAGAACTTGATGCACGCGCCGTCAGTGAACTTGAGCTGCGACGGGTCGGCGATCGTGCCGTTCTCCGTGTCGACGTTGAGAGTAGCGCCGAGGTACTCGATCGTAACGGGCTCGTTCTTCTTCTGTTGCTTGCCCTTGCCGCCCTCCTCGTCGTCCTCACGCTGGCGCTTCTTGCCCTCGAACGAGGGAACCTCGCCGACAATCTCGACACCGTTGGGGATCTTGGCGAGCGAGGGGTTGAGACCCTTCTTCTGGCGCTCCATCTCGCGGAAAGCGTTGAACTTGGTGGGCTTGTTCCTGTCCTGGCGTCCGCGCGAGATCTCGTTCTCGGGGATACCCTTCTCCTTGGCCTTCATCTTGACGTAGGCGTCCTTCGACATCTTCTGCATGTCCTCCTCGCCAAACTTGGGGATCGACTCGAGCTCGAGGAACTTGTCGGCGTCGGTCTGGTACGCGAACTCGGCGAAGACAGACCCCTGCCCGTTAGCACAGACACGAATGCACAAACACGTAGAGAGTACTCACCTTGAAGGCGCCCTTGCCCTTGCCCTTGTCGCCCTTGCCCTCGACGTCACCGCGGCGCTTCCTGACAGCGTTGACCTTTCCGAACTGCTTGAAGTACTCCTCAATCTTCTCCTGCGAGTTGGCCTCGTTGTCACCCTCGCCGAAGCCCTTCACGTAGACGGAGCGGTTCCAGATGGTCGAGTTGGGCTCAAGGGGGCGCTGGCGGCGGACGTTGGCACCGTCCTCGGAAACGGCAAGGAGGGGGTCGTCACCCTCCGARGYRATRACCTGGCGGAGRCCCTGGGCGACACCRGCRACACCRATGGGSGMGTAGTCGCGCATGCGCTTGAAGGTGAGGATGGTCTTGATGGGGACCCATCCCTCAGGGTTGCACTGGGTGAGGGAGAAGAAGAACTTGTCCTGGGGAAGGTTCGAGTCGGAGAAGTAGAAGGCGACTGCGACATGTTAGCGTCTAAGGCTCGACTCAACAACAAACGACTCACCCTGGGCGGCGGACTTCTCAAGGGCCTCCTGGACCTCCTCGGGGGTCTTGCCCTCAACAACGGGGAGCTCCGCCTTGACCTCCTCAACGACGGGCTGGGCCTCGGCAACCTCGACAGGCTTGGTCTCCTCAACGGACATGATGAATGCGGGGTGTGGGTGAAAGTGGGGACTTGTGAGACAGGAAGGGAAAGGGTAGTGACCAAGGATTACGGTCTTTTAAGAACGGATAGATTTAGAAGGGGAAGCTCGAAGGACAGAGTCGGCAGCAGCTGTTTGAGTGACAAGGTCGCGCGGGTCGGGCGAAGATGCGAGGATTGTCGAGGAAGGGGAGTTGGAGGAAGAAGGGGAGCACCGGGTGGAATCTGGGGAGGAGGGATTCACGAGCTGGTGAACTTTTGCAGAGGGCAGGGTCCAAGCTACCACGTGGGACAGCGGCGGCACGGTGGCAAAAATTAACACGAGCGACCCGATAACAAAGTCAGGTGACATCCGATCGACGCGAGGGGGCATTCTGGGATTAACTGTACAGAAAATAAAGGAAAATAATCGGTAGCCCCCAGACCTCGCTGAATGCTCCAGGCAAAGAATGGTCCATTTGCAGAGTGGTTCTCGACGACCAGCCATTTGTTTGGCGCCGTTCTTTACCCTGAATATCCTCTTTGACTAAATGGACATAGCGCATCGGATGCGTCGATTGGGTCAGACGCCTCATGACTGCACTACAACTCACTGACCCACACCGCACAGAGATGGCTGTCCCCTCCTCACCCCTGCTCGTCTCCCCGCGCTCAGCCTAAGCCGGACAGAGCCCTGGGTAGGCGTTCGCCTTCCTTCCTCGTCAGCCAGCACCCAGTCGATCCACCCCTCCCCCCGCTAGTTATTGCGATGGATCCCCTTCCCTCCTCTTCTTCTTCTTCTTCTTTCCTCGTCTTGTCACTGTGCAAACCTATCTCACCAACGTTGCTGCCGGTCAGCAACTCGCCTCTTGTCTCTCGTCGACCCGTGCTCTACAGCAGGTCTCTAGCAAGCACATCCGACGTCTGAACAATTGCAACTGCAACCGCTCCCCGAACGCCTTGACGGCTTCACCCAAACATGCTCTTCCTTCTGCTCTCCAACCTTCCCCAGGCGCAGGCCGCCGCACCCTCAGCTCGTTGGGGTCACCGTGCCATCTTCAACGAGGACGACAGCTCCCTCTACATCGTTGGCGGTGCCGTGTCCGACTCGGTCAACCAGTTGACGAACGATGTTTTCGTTCTGCCCGTGAGTGATTTCTTTTTCAGACCGGATGCAATCGACGGGAGTACGTGGCTGACCTAATCAAGCTTAACTCGTCGACCCAAGTCTGGTCCAACGGTCCCAACGAGGGCCTCCCTGCGCATGCGTTCGCCTCGATGGCGTTGTCGCACGACCGATCGCAGCTCACTGTTGTCGGTGGCGTAACTGCTTCGTGCGCCGACGACGACATCACGCACACGCTCGACCTATCTTCCCAGACTTGGTCGTCCGTCACGCCTGAAGGCTTCGTCCGTCGCCACGGCTCTGCTGCTGCCACCATCGGTAATGGCAGTGCCAAGGGCATGCTTCTCGTTGTAGCTGGCCTCAACGACAACTATGTCTGCAGCAGGACCTCGTCCGCCTACACCGCGGCTGACACCATTGCTCTCCCTGCGTCTGAGCACCGTGCGTCGAGCAACAAGATGGACTCGTCCCTCACCGGCGACCACCTTGCCATCTCCGACTTTGCCATGGCTCAGACCAAGGACGAGACTGTCTACCTCGCTGGTGGTCAGGCTGCGGATGGTTCCCTCGTCGACTACTCGACGATTGCTGTCTGGAACAAGCAGGGGGGCTGGTCTTCCCAGAAGGCATCTGGCGACATTCCCGATGGACGTCTCGGTGCCACCCTGGTGGCGCACCCCACTCAGAACGTGCTCGTCCTCCACGGCGGGTCCACCGAGGACGGCGGCAAGTTCTCGCCTACCAATCTGGTGTCGGTTCTTGACATGAAGTCGTGGAAGTGGTCGGCCCCGTCTCACCTGCAGCCGGCCGCGTCCACCGCGCGCTCCTACCACACCGCCGTCATGACTCCTTCCGGTGTCATGATCACTTCGTTCGGTATGAGCCTCGACGGTTCGCCGAGCGACAACCAGGCTTACCTCGACATGCGCAGCAAGGACCAGAAGGCATGGGGCTGGCAGTCTGACTGGTCGAGCAACTACCTGACCAACGAGCTCGCCGCCTCATCCGAGTCGGGATCGCACTCCAAGTCTGACAAGGGAACGATCGCTGCCGCTGTTGTTCCCACCGTTATCTGTGTGCTGATCCTGATCCCCGTCCTGATCTTCTTCATCCGCCGCCACCGCAAGCGCCAGCGCCAGCGTCGCCTCGCTTCTCACTACTCGTTCTCTGCCCAGGAGGACCGTGGTGACTTCAACCGCAACCGCAGCCGCTGGGGCTGGGGCCACAGCCGTGCTGACGACGAGGACAGCCACCCGAGCTTCGTGTCTAGCATGCGCGACGTCGTCTACAATGTCTTCCGCCGCGGCAACAACCACGGTGTGGGCGACGATGGTACTATCAACGAGCCCCAGCATGACATGACCCAGGTCCGCAACCCCAGCGAGCTCACCCAGCACGGTCAGCCTTGGGAGGAGATCGACTTCGGTCTTGGCCGCGTCGACCGCGTTGACCACCGACGTCGAGAGGCCAACTACACTGACCTTCCGGCTCGTATCCCCCGCGGCCAGGGAAGCCGACGTGTTAGCGGCAACGTCATTCCCGATGTCTACCCCATGCCCATCGCCTCGACCATGCCTTACGGCCCTGACATTCCCGACTCTGTCCGCGAGTCGATGGAGAACCCCTTCGATGACCCGAAGGAGCTTAACGACGAGCAGATTGACGAGCGCATCCACACCGCCTCGACTGCCGTTCAGGAGACCCCTCAGCTTGTCGATCTGAGCCCTCGCCTTGGCACCCCGAAGGACGACGGTCAGAAGACTCTTGTCACCCCCGGCTCTGTCGCTGCTGCTCAGGACGCCTCTGAGTGGGCTGCTCTCGAGGCTTCGCTCGTCAACCGCCCCGTGTTCCAGTCAATTTCGCCTACCTCGACGCTCCGCTCGCACGCCCACGAGACTGAGGCTACACGTGAGGAGCGCAACTCGACTCACTCGCACTCGTCGCACGACAGTTTCGTCAACCCTCCCAGCCTTCCCCCTCTCCAGTTCTCGCAGTCTCCTCTCTCGCCCAGCCGCAAGGTCTCTGGTGCCTCTGTTCAGTACCCTTCGGTCAGCCCGGGCAACATGCGCCAGCTTGCCGGCCACGTCCGCCGCGAGTCGCAGGAGAGCGCTCACATTGGCACGCTTCCCCGTAACGCCCTCGGCCTCGGCAGGCTGCAGCAGGGCAACCGCGGCAGCGTGTCGTCGCGCCTGCACATCGCCAACCCCTCGAGCTCGGTCGAGGATGTGCGCAGCCTCTAAGGACAATACGGTTGCGCAGCAGTCCGCTGGCCGGGCTTTGTAAAGGGAATCCTATGTAGTAAATACTCTTCGAACAAATGCATGCGCTGCTAATGTGAGCCCACTGTTGCACTCCTGACTCAAGAAGTTGCATTCAGCCACTGACCAGGCGGGTTATGAAGGCACCGATGGTCTTTAGGGTTATGATATGGGCACTCTGGGCACTGGGTCACCGGACGCTTCATGCTTTTGTAGACATAGTCTTCTGCTCCTTGCTGCATCTATTGATTCTTTTTAGCTGTTGTCTAGAAGCACCGCGTTCCGCACTGAAAACGCTCCACGTTTAGGCAGTCTTGGCAGGGGTGGGAAGGGTGCGGACGCGCTCGTAGATCTTGAGGAGATTCGAGGTGCATCCCATGGCGGTGACGTCGGCGCCGGCGCCAGCGCCCTGGATGATGAGGGGGCGGGGGGAGTAGCGCTTGGTCGAGAAGGAGATGATGTTATCGGATCCCTTGAGGGCGGTCGCGAACGCGTGGTCCTTATCGTACTTGCCGAGCTTGCACTTGACCTTGCCCGTCTTCATGTCGATGACGCCGACGTACCGCACGACCTTGCCCTCCTTCTCAGCCTCAGCGCGGAGGTTGGCAAAGTACTCGTCGCCCTCGGGGAGGCGGTTAAGGTAGTCCTCCTTGTCCTTCGCGTCCTCAAGGGCGGGAGGGACGAGCGACTGCGTCGGGACAGAGAACGCGCCCTTCTCGAGCTTCGGCGCGCCGGGGACGAGGCGCGAGAGGATGGTCAGCTTGCGCGCGACGTCGGTACCGGAAAGGTCGTCACGGGGGTCAGGCTCAGTGTAGCCGCTGTCCTTGGCGACCTTGACGACCTCGGAGAACTTGACGTCCGAGCCCTCAGACTTCGAGTACTCGTTGAAGATGTATGAGAGGGTTCCCGAGAAGACACCCTCGATCTTCTCAATCTCATCACCTGTCTCGACCAGGTCCTTCAGTGTTGAGAGAATGGGGAGGCCAGCACCGACGGTTGACTCGCCGTAAGCAAGCGTAGACGAGTTGGGGAAGGTCAGTGACTGGATCTGGTCGTACAGGGACTGGTCACCCGAGAAGCCCTTCTTGTTCGGGGTGACGAGGTTGACGCCCATGCCAAGGATGGTGGGGTAGAGTGAGGGGATGGCGTCTGAGCCAGTTGAGTCAATGAGGACACCGTTGCCGTCGGGGTGAGTCTGGAGGACCGAGATAACCGACGAGACATCGAGGGGCTTGCCATGCTGCTCAAGGATGGGAAGCAAGTTGTTGGGGCTGAGCTGGCCCTCGGGGAGAGGGAGCGAGAGGGAGAGCTTCGAGTTGGCGATGAGAACGAGGTTGAACTTGTTCGAGAGAGGGGGGGAGAGAAGCTGCTGCAGAATGGCCTTGCCGACACCGCCGAGACCGATGAGGGCGACGGGGACGGGACGGGGAGCAACAACGGACATGGTGGTGGTTTTTGGTGTAGTTGACAATTCCGACTCCGAGTCGGCTATCAACATCACGCAATGTCGAAAAGTCGGATGCCATGTGGTGGAGGCACTCGCAAACCTCGCCAGTGGCACAGACTTGGTGTACTGCTTGCTCTGCAGCTGCAGATCTGCTCTGCTCTGAATGCTCCAGTAGAAGCAAGGGTAGACATCATGCATGGACTGAGATGTACAGACGACTACGAAGAGTTCACTTTCACAGATTCGGCATAGAGCTGCATCGTCAGCAGACTATCAGCGATCGGCAAAGCCGAGCTAGGTCAGGACGTTCCGGGCCCGGCACCGAGTCAGATTCGCACCATGTCGGAGTCGGGTCATATGCCAAGGCTGCGGAGATTACGCACACCTCCGTACTTCTTTCTCCGCTGCAACCAACTTTTGGTGGAGGAATGTTCAGGCAGAACATCGGAGACGGACATTATCCCGGAGGAAGGCGTAATCTCCGTCGCTCCCAGTCCTGATATTTGTAGTTGCCGCAATGCAGCATTTGGAGACGATCCGACTCGACCTGAGCATCGCTTTCAACCATATCTTAAGAAGGCCGATCGACTGGCGGAGTCTTGGCGCACCCAGCGACGTAAACTTGATCAGATAGCGGCGATCTCAATGGCCGACAACCAGAAGTCTGCACCTGCACAGGCTGGCCCTCCACCGGCCGGCCCCGCCCCGCCCTTGAGGGCTAGCGGGGTGGCACCTACCGGGTTCGACACACCGACAACGACCATCGATGGAACGTACGAGGAAGTCAAGAACGACGACGGCAAGCCCTTCTCCGATGCCGGCGACAAGCAGATCGCATGGAAGGAGGAGAAGCTGGAGCCGACACTGGCCACCGGCGCATCCAAGTCTGACGCCCTCGTCTCACACGGCGCAGGCAGCGGATACGGCGGACACAGCGGACGCAGCGGGAAGGACACCGACGCCGGGGAGGAGGATGAGGAAGAGCATGGCGGGTTCGTGGCGCTCGGCAAGAAGATGGGCGAGATGTTTGGCGTCTTCACGCCGAAAGGACGGCCGCCGGGGTTGAAGTGGCGCAGCGCGAGTTGGTTCATCACGGCTGTCGTTGCTGTGGGCGTTACTATGGATGTGCTGGCCTATGTGAGTGCCTCAACCTTGGATAGGAAGCTGCCATGGTTGGTGTCGACGGAATGTGGATCATCAGTCACCTGATCAGTCTGATCGGGAGTGCCAAGTCTCACTCCGTGTGGCCGTGGTGGCTCTGATGGTCGCGGCCCTGCCGTCGATGTTCTCCGCGATGCGAGCCTGCGTGGCGCCAGTGGTTGTATGAGTGCAAGCTAACGCCCAGGCGATCATCGTCCCCGTCCTCCCGTACCGCCTGCAAGCCCTCGGCCACACCGGCATCGCAGGCAAGATGACCTGGCTGCTGTTCGCGTACTCGGCCGGAATCTTCATCTGCACCTTCCCCATCGCCTTCTTCTTCCACCGCTACCCCTTCCGACGGGGACCCCTAATCGTCGCCGTGTTGGTCATGGAAGGCTCGTTCGTCATGTTCATGCTCGCGAATCCCTACTGGTGCATGATCATCTCCCGTTTCCTGCAGGGCGCTTGCTCGTGTGTGGTATGGTCTGTCGGTCTCGCGCTCATCTGTGAAAACATCCCCGCAGCCGACATGGGCAAACATCTCGGCATGGCCGTGTCTGGCATGTCTATTGGCGCGACGATCGCCCCGCCCATCGGCGGCGCGCTCTACAAGCACCTCGGATGGCATGCTCCGTTCATCTTCTGCATCATCGTGTGCGGTGTCGACCTCGCTGCGCGTATCCTCGTGGTGGAGCGGAAAGATCTTCCCAAGTGGGGCGTCAAGCTGGACGCCGAGGGCAATGTCATCGACTGGGGCCGCGGCGAGGAGACGGCCGAGACCAAGACGACCTTCAGCGGCGACACGAAGGTAGCCCACGCCCCTCTCTCGGCGGCCGAGCCACACGCCAAGACGACGGATCCCGAGGACATCGACGTGATTGCGCGTGGCGGGGCGCTGGAAACGGCGATTGCGCACGAGCACGAGCAGGAGAACGCCCTCCTGCCCGAGAAGCCCGTCGAATTGGGTCCGATCCAGGTCCTGATTACACTGGCCAAGATTCCGCGAGGCACCGTCGCGTTCCTCCTCGTGTTCATCTTCGGCTTCATCATTGGTGCGTACGACGCGACTCTCACGCTCCGCGTCGAGCAGGTCTGGAACAAGGATTCCGATTTTGTCGGTCTCATTTATCTCGCTGCTGCGGCGCCTGCGTTCTTCTGCGGTCCCATCTCGGGCTACTTGGCCGATAGGATTGGGCCCGAGGTCGTCCTGATTCCGTGTTTGATCCTCGTGCTTCCGTGGATGCCCCTCATGATCCTGAAGACGAGTCTGCCGGGCTTCATGGTCTTCTTCGCGGTGCTGAACTGCGTCGCGACCGTTCTCAACGTCATTGCGTCCATCGAGATGGCCATCGCGTCAAAGTACCGTCCCGGCATCAGCGAGATTCACGAATTCGCCGCGCTCAACCTTGCGTTCGCGGTGAGCAGTGCGATTGGCGCCGTCGTTGGCGGACAGATCTACGACGCAGCGAGTAACGGCTGGGACATTGTGTGCTGGATCTGCTTTGCTGTCTTTGCCGTCAGTGTTGTTCCGCCGATCATCTGGACAGGATCAAGACCGTTCCTGTACCGCATGCTCAGGCGGCCGGCGCCCTTGCACTGCTTCCCGCCCAGTGAGAGGGACACCATTGCGGAGAAGAGGAGGCTGAAGGCGCAAGGCAAGGAGGAGGCCTCCGACGCCGTCGTCGTCGAGGAGGCGTAGACCGCTTGAGAGCGGTTCGTTCATCTGGGTCACATCGAAACACAACTCATAGAAGGTCTATAATTTACAGTCTCGTCATCCTTACATATCTGTACTTGCCACATGCATTCGCATCTTGCATCGTGTCTATCGGAGTGGGGAACGCGGGGAAGAGGCGGAAGCTGCAGTGCCGCCGGCCGGCTTCGGCCGCATACCGACGGCCACGCGCGGGCAACTGCACCTGCAAGGAACGGCGGCGAGTTCCACCCCGATTCCGTTCGGGCATCCCCGATCGTGGACAGGTTTGGGCTAGTCCTCTCGGGATTGGGATTTCTGCAAGCCGTGAAGCTATGCTATAGCTGAGCTCGCAGACAGGAGCTAATGTGGTCAGCTGGACGCACTGGACATGGGTGGGCGGACCAAAGTGGACGCTCCTCCTACGAACATGACCGGTCAGCCCACACACACCCTACGCCCACCTGCCACCAGATCGACGGGTCCGCGGGCTCTGCAAACGTCAATCTAGAGCGACAGAATGCATGCAGAGAGCTTACTCTCACTCTCAAAGCGATGATTGAGCGAACCAGAACGCATGCATGTTTCCACGAGAGCAACCGGCGACTGAACGTCGTGGCCTGTCTTATTTCGGTGGATGCCGGGGGCCGCTGATTCTGGCGGTTGGGGACAGGGACCGGTTATCGCCCGCATCCGGCGACCACCGACTGCAGTGCCCTCCGGCCTACAAAGCTTACTCTACATCTTCACCATCGCCCATCCTCCTCTCCGCTGGGCACACATATCCTTCTGCACATCACTCTCATTCCTTGCACAACAGACATATCCCTCACCTCCGCTCTCTCTGACCGCCGAGGACGATTGAAAACGGAAGCCTGACGACCGGCCCACCTAACCGACCCCGACTACGAACATTGTGGACACAATGTCCCGCACCGACTACCCGAAGGACGGCCAGGCGATGGGCGAGATTCGCACCCCGATCTCGCTCGACAAGCTCCAGCCCTACCTCGAGAAGAACATTGACGGCTTCGCTGGTCCCGTCACGATCAAGCAATTCGGCGTGAGTAAGCAGGTCTTGCAACCAGAAGTCTTGTGACTGCGGAGCTCTCCTCGGGAACCTTGGATCGACATGGAATGCACATAGCTGACGGGACAGTTTGGCCAGTCGAACCCGACGTACTTCCTGCAGACGCCGAAGCAGTCGTACGTGCTCCGCCGCGCGCCGCTCGGCAAGCTGCTGTCTGCGACGGCGCACCGCGTCGACCGCGAGTTCATGATCCTGAAGGCGCTGGGCGAGTACAACGAGTCGCTCCCGGCGGATGCGAAGGACCGCGCCGTGCCCGTGCCCAAGGTTTACTGCCTGTGCATGGACCGTGATGTCGCTGGCGCGCCGTTCTACGTCATGGAGTTCCTCAAGGGGCGCATCATCACCGACATCACGATGCCGGACATGTCCCGCAAGGACCGCGAGGAGTGCTGGCGGAGCGCGATCCGGACGCTCGCGCTGCTCGCCACGACGCCCCTTGACAAGCTCAACCTGCCCCCCTCGTTCGCCCCCGACCCCATCGCCAAGCCCTACTTCCCCCGCCAGGTCAAGGGCATGCTCAAGGTCTCGGCGTCGCAGTCCCAGGCTCCCCTCCCGGACGGAAAGGGACCTCTCGGCGACATTGTGCACACGGGCGAGCTGCGGCCGTGGTTCGAGGCCGGGGCGCAGCGCGTCGCGCGCGCCGACGAGACGCACGGCGCCTCAATCGTCCACGGCGACTACAAGATCGACAACATGGTCTTCCACCCGACTGAGAACCGTGTCATCGGTGTTCTCGACTGGGAGTTGTGCACGACCGGTTCGCCCCTCGCCGACCTGTCCAACATGACTATCGCATTCAACATCCGCCCCCTGTCCGAGAAGGAGGTGGCGAACCGCCCCCCGAACGTGATGGGTGGCCTGAAGGGTGTTCCGTCTGAGAAGAGCGGGATCCCCGATGTCGCAACGCTCGAGAAGTGGTGGGTCCACGACATGAACGAGGGATACGCCTTCCTCAAGTCCCAGGGTCAGAAGGAGCGCGCAAAGTGGCAGTGGCCCATCCCCCACTTCGAGTGGGTTAAGAGCTGGATGGCCTTCCGCCTCGCTATCATTCTCCAGGGCATTGCTGCCCGTGCCGCTCTGGGACAGGCCTCGAGCGCCTCGGCTACCCCCAGGAGGGACGGAATGGACTTCTACGGACGGTGCGCGTACGAGACTAAGCAGGAGGCGGAGCAGAGTGCGAAGCTCTAAGCGGGAGCGCAGCGAGCGTAGTCGAATGCGTGCTTCTTTAGCGAGACATAAGTGTGATAGACAGATGCAAGATGGTAGCTACAACAAGGATCACAGGTCACTCAGATACTTGTACACTGTAGGCTCACACCCTCCTCTTTCGTTCTGAGCGCCATGTGAGGGCTGGAGTCGGTACTTATAACCTCTCCACTTTACTCATAACCATGCCCGTGATGAGGACCCAGCCAATCGTAATGAGAACGATCTTCGTCGCGCCTATATAACCTCCCTCGCCGCGACTTACGCGGGGACGCTTTGGTCGTCGGTTGTTATCGGTGGAGTGCCACGGTATCATGAACTCATGGTGTGTAGGGTCTTCGGCGGACGAAGCAACGGTTGACGGCGCGGTTGAAACGGGATAAGAGGTGGAGACGGAGGAACGGGAGCGAGGGCGGCGTGGGTGGGAGTGGTCTGTCGTGCGGGAGGAGAAGCGAGAGGGCACCGAGGCGTGCATGTCGTCGAGATAGGAGGCAGGCTGTCAACTTTGTGAATGGGTTAGATGGAGGAAGAATGTGTCAGACGAAGAGACAGAGAGATGCCAGCAGCAGACATCGGCTTGCATGCTCAACCCGTTTGATAGACAGGTTCGAGTGGCAAAACGACCATGTGCTGCAGGACATGCCGGGCAACGCGCGGCGTCCATCTGCCTTCTGAACAGATTGCATCACGGCTGGCATTTGCTCGTCAACATCTCCCCGATTGCTGCGTATGCAGCGTATGTGGAGGCACACGCGGCGCTCTACTCGTCCTTTCATCTTCTAGCACACATGAGGACACTATGATGGCAGGCAAACGTGGGCAGTTCGGCCACCCAGCCGCGCCAGCGACCGAGGTCAGTTGACGCCCAGCGCGCTAGCCGTTATCGCCCGCCCATGAAAGTGGATGGGCAGACGCTAGCCTACAGAACTTCTCTGGCGTCTCTAGTCTCTGGCTCGTGCCGGACCGAACACACCGGTGCCACTCTCCTTAGTGGACACCCTCCACTCTCCGCCTTCATCGTCCTCCATCCACCACTCGATTTGCCTCCGTGCACTTGGCCAGGCGCGCCTGCCGTCATCGGCAGCGACACATCTCGACGTCGGTGACCTGCTGAGAAGGTCTCAAACGACAACAGACAGCTCGACGCCATGAACCCCGCCGCCTCGGAGCCCGTCGCGCTCAGCCAGTCGCAGTTCTCCCCCAACGCGAGCGCAGTGTATCCGCCTGCTGCGCAGCACAACACGGCCGTCATCGGGTCGTTGGCAACAGTGAGTGTCTTCCCTCATCAGCTCCTCCTAGGGCCTTCCTTCTCCATTCTTCCGCCTTTATATCGTCAATGGGTTGTCCATAACGGGGCGTGCACCCTCTATGAACAGACGCTCGGCGAAGCTAAGCAATCCTCCTTGCAAAGCTAACCACCAGCTCACGGCATGCTTCGCGGGCCTCGTTGCTGGCATTCTCGGTCTGACGAATCTCGCCGGATTCGGCCTGTACCTCCTCACCGCTGTCGTGACAGGTCTCACAGTCGCGACGGTCAAGATGCACGGCAACGTGGGCCGGTACGCTGTGCAGGCTCATGCCTCGTCGGGACCGCTGGGAGCGGCGAACGTGTCCACCTGGCGCGGGTGGATGGAGACCATGGGTCTCGGACAGGAGAACCTGCTCGGATTCTTACTCTTCTGGATCGGAGGGTATGCGCTTGTTCATGGTAAGTTGGATGCTCTGGACCGGGAACTGACGGACAGTGTATGACTGAGCGCACACTGAGGGATCCACAGTGAGGGCAGAGAGATATTAGAGACGACGCATGTAACACTATCACGGCACACGCAAATCCGGACCAAGGTGCATAACAAAACAAGTTTCTAACTCTACTCTACTTACTAAACTCCTACACTTCCACAGCCGCCCGCGCTCGCTGACGCTCGCACGCTCGCGCCTACTTCTTCAGCTTCTCCGCGACGTAGCGGTCCCAGCCGATCTGGCCGAGCGTGTCCGCCTTGGCGAGGACCTCCTCCTCGAGGTCGTGTTGGTACTTCTCCATCGCGCGCTGGTACTCGGGCACGCTGGTTCCCAGAATGCGGACGGCGAGCAGGGCCGCGTTAGTGCTGTTGTTGATGCCGACTGTGGCGCAGGGAATGCCGCGGGGCATCTGGACGATGGAGTAGAGCGAGTCGACGCCGTCGAGCACTGATGCTTTGACGGGCACGCCGATGACGGGAACAGACGTCTCGGAGGCAACCATGCCAGGGAGATGGGCTGCGCCGCCGGCGCCGGCAATGACGGCACGGAGGCCGCGGGACGCCGCGCTGCGCGCATACTTGACCATACGATCGGGGGTGCGGTGCGCGCTCGTGATGGTCAGCTCGTAGGGGATGTTGAACTGGTCGAGGATCTTGGTCGCAGGCAGCATGACGGGGAGGTCGCTGTCCGAGCCCATGATGATGCCGACGAGGGGGTGGGGGTTGCTAAGTCCCTCCTTGGGGGCGGGTGCGATGCTGTCGACGAACGTCTCGTCGAGGTCCGGCTGCTGCGAGAGCAGGGTGCGCATGCGGGCGCGGAGCTCGGCGTCAGAGGGAGCGGTGACCGTGATGTGGCCCATCTTGCGCGCCTTGCGCGAGTCGGCCTTGCCGTAGAGGTGCGCGCTGGCGCCGTCCACGGCGAGCGCGTCCTGCACCATCTTGCGGACAGGGCCCATGTCGTCGTTGACGCCGAGGATGTTGATCATGGCGGCGGACGGGACACGGAGCGACGTGTCGCCGAGCGGCAGGTCGAGGATCGCACGCAGGTGGTTCTCGAACTGAGACACGGTGCATGCCTCGATCGTGTGGTGGCCCGAGTTGTGGGGGCGCGGGGCGATCTCGTTGAGGAGCAGCGAGCCTGGATGTCAGCTTGGCATGAAGGTAGGAAAGCGCAGCGGTGATTGGCTGAGGGAGTGCGGTGACTAACCATCGGCAAGGAGGAACATTTCGACACCGAAGATGCCCGCACCGTCGAGGGTGGCGACGGCACGCTCGGCGAGAGCACGAGCCTTGGCGTTGATACCGTCAAACTCGGGACCGTCGGCACGGAGGGGAGCGGTACAGACGCGGAGGATCGAGTCGCGGTGAACAGTCTCGACGGCGTCATAGGACTTGACCTCGCCAGCCTTGTTGCGGACAACCATGACGGCGACCTCCTTGACGAACGGCGCCCAGCCCTCAGCATACAGCGGGCGGTCGCCGAGGAACTCGAGCGCGGCAGCGACCTCCTTGGGGTCGGACGTCTTCAGGGGAGCGTTTCCGCGGCCGTCGTAAGCCAGGGTGCGCGCCTTGAGCATGAGCGGGAGGCCGAGCTCCTTGGCGAGCGCCTCGACGTCCTTCTGGTCCCTGCTGTCGAGGGGCGCGAAAGGGGCGGTCGGGATGCCGTTGTCACGCAGGTGCTTGTGCTGGAGGTACTTGTCCTGGATGAGGCGGATCGTACCGGGAGCAGGCTGGACCTCGCAGAGCCCCTCGGCCTCGACGGCGGCGAGCACGTCGGCGTTGACGTGCTCGATCTCGACGGTGAGCACGTCGCACTCCTTGGCGAGCTGGCGGATGTGCTCCTCAGACGTGAACGCTCCGTCAATGTGCTCGCTGCCCTGGGGCGCGAGAAGCGTCTGCTTCGCAGGCGTGTACCCGCCCTTGTCGAGGATGATCAGGTCGACGCCGAGGAGCGCAGCAGGGTGCGTCAGCATGCGGCCAAGCTGGCCACCGCCTGAAGGTCAGCATCATGCAATTCTTGATAAGCTTACCGAGAATGCCGACCTTCTTGTTCGTCGCCATTGTTCCGTGTGTTCCGTGTCCGTGGGTGGGATGGAGCGAGCGTGCAAGCAACGGAAGGGCGAAATGTAATCTCGGCCAAAAACGAGCCATTCCCTTGCGACTCGAAGCGCCAACTTTTTCCACGTGCGAATGGTCCCGCTGAATGCCGCCCGCTGTGGCCAACGTCATGTCCGAGATTTGAGCGGTCCTGTCGGCGAGCGCAGCGAGCCGCTGTGGGTTTGTTGTTGGTGGTTACTGACCACATCCTCCTTCCTTTCGCTTCGTCAACCTAAACAACATGTTCCGAACAGCGCTCTCAGCTGCGCGACCTTCGCTCCGCTCAGGGGTATTTCCCGCCGTCGCCCGCGTGACCGCCGTTAGCGCGCGGCAGTTCCATGCGACCACGACTACTCGCTCGGGGCTCACGAACCTGTTCGAGGCGAACCCGGACAACCCGCCACTGAGCGTCGCCAAGCTGAACGACAAGGGCTTCCACCTTTCTGATGGACTCGTTGTTCCCGGAGGCGTCATCCTCGCTGACGGCGCGGCTTTTCTCTGGAACGTGAGCCCGCCAGGAGACATTATGAAGGGCATGGCTAGCGCCTGGGCTGGATGGACGCCGGAGCGGTTTGCGATTTTTGAGCGTCTTGTGCCGAGGCCTGGTGAGTCACACTGCTCCTCGCGCTCCAGGACTGCGAAGGACAGATCGGGAGTGTAGAGCATACTGCAGGTAGCATAGGGAAGGAAGGAAGGTGAAGGTCGAGGAGGAAAGAAGATCACAGCTACAAGCACTGCGACGTTGAGCTGACCCCGCAGAAATTCTCATCTTTGGAACCGGCGCACATCCCCTCCCGATCCCGAAGGAGATCCGGGACTACATCTCCGGTCTCGGCATTCAGGTCGATGTCATGGACTCTGTAAGTCTCCCAACTTGGCACACGTGCTCGCCCAGCTAACGACCAGCGCAACGCAGCGAGCACGTACAACCTCCTGTTCGAGGAGGGACGGACTGTGTCGGCGGCGCTGTGCCCACTGAAGCCGGTCGACATGCGCGTGGACGCTGCTTAGGCGGACGCAGCGAGTTCGAGGGGAGAAAGGAAGCATGGAAGAAATACATTCACATCTCAATTGTACACTACATTCGTATGCAATATGGCTGCTCATGACACTGTGCTAGCGCTCACGCTTCACCTTTCTTCTGTCCCGCACGTCCTCAGCTGCCTTCGTGATCTTTCGTACCCAGTCCGCGTTCAGCCCCCGAACAGTCAAGTTGGGCTTCCACCCGCCTAGCAGAGCCCTCTCCTCACTGCTTCCCTCGCCAGACCGCTCGGAGTGCTCCTCTGGGTCGAGCTCCGGTTTACTCTCAATCTCACCAGAGCCAGACTCAGAAACGAAGGGATGCGAGGCCTGGAGTTGGGCGGAAATCCTTCGTGGCGAGGGGCGGGGCGCAAGCGATTCGTGCGAGTTATGGTCGAACCGTGGCCGCTCTTTGGGGAACGAGGTCGACTCGTCCGTCGTCTCGGCCTTCACTTCTGCCTCTACTGCTTCTCCCACCTCCGACTCGGCCGGGGCTGGTTTGACTGGTTCCGGTAGCTCTTCGGACTCCGGGTGGAAGGGTTCGGGAGGCTCCTGTTTCGCCGTCTGCGCCACGCTTAGCGGCGTAAAATGCAAGGGCTGAGATGGGTATTCAGACGAGACATACTCGCTCTTCACTGGCGTGCGTTGGGCGCTCGGCTGGGCGCTCGGCGGTCCCATTTCCCCCCACTCAGTGCTGGCGAAGGGTAACTCTCGCCATCTCCCGCTTGGTCCGTTTGGCTCTTCCGTCCGTGGCCGTTGGGCGGGTGGCGGGCCCATACTGTCCTCGACCTCGTCAATCCTCTTCCTCTTCACCCCAACCCTCTCCGTGAGACGTTCACTTCCACTAACGGGCGAGAAGCGGGATAAAGGCGGCATACTCCGCGTTCCCGGGCGACTCGGCGTGTCGACGGGCATGTCGACGGGCATACTGAGGGGGAACTCGTACCGCGCCAAATCGAACTCGCGTGAATCCTGCGACTGGGAGAGAGACTGACTGTCCTGGCTGGGTTCGGCGCGCCGCTTCATTGCTCTCCGTCTGCTTCTCTCATACTCTGAGAGCTCCGACTCGGACGTGTCACCCGCTTCATCCTCGGCTGTAGGAGAGGACACAGCGGCAGCGGCAGCGGGGTGCAGCTCCGGGACGGGCGTCTCCGACCCGAAGCTCGAGACAGGGCGGGGGCGCTGACGCAGCGGCCGAACTGCGATCTCGTCATCACTGCTCGGGTCGGGATGGTACGGCGTCCGGTGCCGCGGGAGTGGCTGTTGAGGCGGCGGCTCCCGGATGGGTGTCCGCTGCGGCGCAGGAGAAGAAGACATGGGCGGTGTCGGCGGTGGTTGGCTCTCGACAGGCTCAACCGGCGGGATGGCGACTTCGATCGGGCCCGCGTCCTCATCCAGCGGCGGGGTGAGGGACTGCTGCAGCGACTCGGCCGACTTGTGTGATGTCTGCGAGCGGTCGCCTGAGCCGGCTTGGAACGCAGTAGCCTGATCCCACTCGCGCACCACGTCGAGACCGAACATCCTGATCTGGTCTAGCTGTTGCTGTTGATCTGGGCTGGGATCGTCGAAGAGCCACGACGGCAGACCGCGAGACCCCTTCCCGCCCAGACGGCGGGACATGGCGGGCCAGCGGGACATGATGTCGTCCCGTGGCTGGGTGTCAGCTATCAAGGTCTTAGACGAGCTCACCTTCGCCTGCGGGGCGGGTTTGCGGTCCTCGATCTCCATCGGGGCGGGAGGAGGCGGCATCAGCGCCTCTGTCGTTTTCGGTGTCGGTTCGGAGAACAGCTCCGAGGCGTGACTGCAAGGCCGCTCGGCAGTCGGAGCGGCACTGCTGATCGCAACGCTGGAGGAGAGACTCAGACCAGTCCACCACGCCTTCAGAATACTCCGTACCCGCTCGTCTTCGGGCTGTGTTCCGATCTCTCTGGCGCTGCGGTGGGAGGGAGGTACACGCCGGCCAGTTGACAGGATCGTCCACTTGAACACCTCGAGTACGACTCGGGGCACGTCCCGGCCAGGCTGAGAGCGCAGACGAATGCGGAAGGACTTGAGACGCACGAACGCGTACAGGTTCGCCGTGAGACGTTCCTCGGGCTCACCCGCTACTGACCTGCTGTTAGCTGTGAAGTTGAACGACAGCTTACCGCTCGAAGCTGTCGACTGCCGCCGCCTCAAAGAGGACGCGCACGCGGTGCTGCGTCTCAGCGAGCTCAGCAGAGATGGGCGCGTGTGGCTCGGTCTCGGTGCGGTAGGTGTGGAACTGATGTCAGTTACGCTGAGGGGAATGGCCAACCTTGACGATCTGCGCCGTGTATTGTCCCGTAACTAGCGCGTCGAGGTCGCCGCCATGCCGTTCGTGATGGCTGCAGAGCGTCCTTGCAATCCACGGTGGTGCGACTTCGCTCATGCACCCAGCACTGTTGCTATCGGGCCGGATTCCGGGTTAGGCAGCCACGTTTGCACGCTCTCGGCTTGTTGTTGTCGCGTTATCCTCACCGTGGGACGCGTACCAATATGGCTGGATCTTAGATTCCGTGATTGCGTTATCAGGGAATGTCGTGTAAATAGAAAAATCGGCTTCTTCGCCGTTTCATCGCGTGGCTCCATGGCTCTGGAAAGTCAGATGATGCCCGGTCTTCCCCAAAACTGCAGCGCGCTCCGAATTCACGGCGCACGGTCGCTACCGTGGGTGCCCACGGGTGGTGCGGAGGCATGCTGCGACGTCTTGTCGGTGCATGATCGCACGACACAAGTGGGCGTGGTAGCGAATGCCAGGGATTGCGATGCCTCTGCGCTGCGGCGGCGCTGCGCGGCGATGCACGCTCGGACGCGTGATGTCAGCGGCGACTTGTGAAGGCCGTTGGCGCTTACGGCGCCCGCCGAGAGTACGATCGCAGGCGTAATGACTGGTGCCTGAGCTCAAGGGCTCGGCAGCAGACCGAGCAGGCGTAAGGAGGCTCTTCTCCCTGTGTTGCTCTTGCTGCATCTGTCTCATTGCTCGCTTGCTCTAAGGGTTTCGAGACAAGTGTGGAGCAAGGATGGAGCAGGATGGAGCAGAGACGGAGCTCCGCGCAGGATGCAACGCAGAAGATGGCAAAACCGAGCCCCCTCGACTGTTGTCGGAAATTGGCCGAAACGGAGTCAATGGTGAATGAACGCTGGACGGGGGACGATCGTTGTCGCACGTACCGCTGGACTGGGGTCGTTGACGGAATGTGCGGCGGCGAATCGCGGGCCGGGAAGAGACAGGAGTGCATCATTGTGTTCCAAATAATAGCGCTCCATGAGCTATAGTTAGTTTGGACCACGGCCACTAGCGGGCGGCCCAGCCAGCCTTAGCTGGGCTGGGAGGCTGGGCTAGGCCTGGGACTCGCTGGGACTCGCTTGGACTCGCTGGCAGACATGGGCCGACACGGCAAGCAGGATGGCAGTCGTGTCGGGTGAGCACTCAAGGCGATCTCCGTCCCACTTTCCTTCCAGGGACGGCCTGAGTGTATTTGACCCCAACTTATCGGCCGTCATCCAGAGTGACCACTCAGGATATAGAGGCAGGCAGCCTCGCTCGCTGCATCGCGCAAGCGAGCTCAGCTCATCCTGCGCGCATTACCGGCCACTTTCCGCATCTGTCCTGTCTTTGACTAATCCTCACCGCCCAGCCCACCGTCCGCGGTATGCATCGCCAACGACGACGCGCGGCATGCGCAATCTATTACTTCCGGGTTGTCATCGATGGTCAGACCCAGCTTGCATGCACCAGCGTCACAGTCCATTGCTACTAGGTTGCTACTAGCCGCATCTGTCTTCTGACGCTACAGCTACTGCTCGAACATGAGGTTGAAGTATCGAGCCCGTGTGCCTAGTGCCCCTCCACGAGAAATGGACCGTTTGGGCCGTCCGGAGCACTCAGAGAGTAGAGGCGCGAGATCCTCGTTCCTGGCGACAACGGCCTCCCTGGCTCCGCCAGCGTCAGCACTTAGCAGCCAGGAGCCGTACGCCTGCCGCCTTGCGCCTCGGCACTCACCCCCTGACTAGGCTGCCAACCCCACATCCATCCTCCATGTCCCACCACTACATCGCTCCCTAAGCCCGACTACCTACCTTCCCTCTGCACGCAACCATCCGACCCACCACCGTCCCTCACTATCACACTCCTCCTCATCCCCATTGCATACCCTGTTCACACGACCGACTCACGGCCTATCACCGTCCCCGTCTCTCGCGCTGCGCAAGGTCCCCCCCTGTCGCCCTGCAGCTATCGCACCGTAATCGCATAATATCGGTCGGCCCTGCACCCGACGCTTAGAGCATCGACACCTCACTTTTGGTGCCCACCGGGATCGCCATCACTCCATCGTTTTCCACTCATCAACGCTTGCACATCGCGTCCCTATCTCTCGGAAACTGTAGTCCGTGATCACTTGCAGCTCAGGCGTGCATAAGAGTAGGCTTGAACCTCCCGTTTTCCGGTCCTACAGCAATCCCGCACTTGCGATTGTCCCGTCCCCTGACCCGACCTGTTCGATTGTCACCATCGCACTTCTAAATCGGATCTCTCGATTATCCCCAAGCGCGCCTCACTTGCCGACTTGCTAAAGACACTCAGTCAGGAGCATGGACTGGCGTCGCTTCCGTTCCAACGGCGGGGGTGCATCCTCCTCGACAGGAAACGGGACTGGGACGAAGGAGCCCGTCTCTCCTGCTGCGGATGCAGCAGCGGCCGCCGAGGATAAGGGCAAGGAGCGTGCGCTCGACGAGGCCCTCTGGGGTCTCGAGAACGTGAGTGGCCCTTTTCAGCACGCAATCGCCGGCTCGATCGACATGCTAATATCAGTTCGGGAATACGTGCTACTGCAACTCAGTGCTGCAAGCCCTCTACGCGTCCGACCCCTTTCGCTCCTTCATCGAGGCTTACCCCGACGTCGGCCAGCCTTACAATGCCCTCGCCGGAGATATTGCCACTGGGCCGTTGCCTAGCCCGACCATCGATGTGAAGGAGAACCCGATGGAGAAGGCGACGCCTGTCTCCCCGCCAGCGAAGGAGAAGCGCGGCGGCCTGCTTGGCTTCGGCAAGAAGGCCCTCTCGACGTCTCCTCAGCCTTCGACACAGCCTGCGGCGCAGCAGCAACAGCCAAACCAGCAGGCACCACCGCCGATCATCCTTCCGCACGACCCCGACTTCCCCGAGATGTCGCTCCTCTCCACAATTCAGACGCTGTTCCACCATCTCTCCACATCCGCCCCCCACTACCCCGCTGAACCCAAAACGCCTCCGCAAGCTGCGCCAGCCCCGGCGGCGGTGCCGCCCGCACCAGGTGGCAACGCGGCTTCCATGCCATCCGGAACCCTCACCAACAACGGCCAGCCCACAGGCCCGGCGCTGCTGGCATCTCTGCCCCCGCCCTCGGTGCCGCGGGGAGGCGGTCCGTACCGGGCCGGAACTTTGGGAAGAGGTGTGGTGCGTCCAGAAGATGTCTTGCGCACAGTTCGTCGCACGCATCAGCTGTTCGCGGGACAGGGCCAGCAAGACGCGCACGAGTTCCTCGGCTTTATCCTGAATCAGCTGTCGGAAGAGGTCGAGCAGATGGACGCCAAATTGAAACGCGAAGGAAAGGAAGTCGTCGATATTAAGGAACACGGTCGTACCTTCATCCAGAACCTGTTCCACGGCGTGCTCGTGAACGAGACCCGCTGCCTCAATTGCGAGACGACCTCGAGCAGGGAAGAGTCCTTCCTGGACCTGTCGATTGACATTGAGCAGCACAGTTCGCTGACCGCGTGTCTCCGGCAGTTCTCTGACTCTGAGATGCTGTGCTCGACGAATAAGTTCTACTGCGAGACGTGCTGTGGACTGGTCGAAGCCGAGCGCAGGATGCGCATCAAGGAGCTCCCCAACATCCTCGGTCTGCACCTGAAGCGATTCCGCCAGGACGACATGGGCAGGCTGCACAAGCTGTTCTATCGTGTGACCTTCCCTCTGCAGTTGCGCGTGCCCTGCACCACGGAAGAAACCGAAGACGCCGAGCGCCTCTACGAGCTCTTTGCCGTTGTCGTCCACATTGGAAAGTGAGTACCGTGTCTGAAGGCTTACGTTTGCATGCCAAGCGTTCTGCTTCTTCATTCCGACTTAGGCGACATGTTTGATGGCCCGTGCTAACCGATCAGCACTCCCACCCACGGTCACTATGTGACGATCGTGCGCTCCCAGCCGGGTCAGTGGGTCATGTGCGACGATGAGAACATTGAGCCGATCGAGGAGAGCGACCTCGCCAACTACTTCGGTGACAACATCACGGGCGCAGGCTATGTTTTGTTCTACCAGGCAGCCAACCTTGACCTGAAGAGTCTCGGCCTGAAGAAGGAGCCGACTCCGCGCTCGCTTCCGCCGGCGCCCCGTGCCGCAGCCCTTGTCGAGGACAATGTCGTGGGCGGCACTCCCCCTCCCACGACGCCCTTGGACCACAGCACCGCGCCACCCTTGTTCACGGCCACGCCCGCGTCGCCGACAACGAGCCAGTCTGTGCCACTCCCTGTCCAGGCCCACAAGGACAGCTCGCTCGATGTTCCAGCGCAGCCGCGTCGCGGCTCTTCTGGCGTCAGCCGCGACCCCAGCCCGTCTAACAATCGCTGGTCGCAACATGGTGGTCCCATTTCGCACAGCCCCAGCGAGCGTGGCAAGTGGTTCGGTCTGAAGAAGAAGGACGGCGCGTCCGGTGCTTCGACCCCGGCTGACCCCCGACTTCTCCGCCAGTCGACTTCGACAACGATGAACACGACCTCGACTGAGAGCGTCGATCCCATGACGCAGAGCATGCCTGCAATGCCGGACAACCGCATGTCGCAGTCGTTCCACGATACCGTGCCGACGGACCTGTCTGCATCGATCCGCTCGGCGACCACGGCGTCGTCTGGCGGGCATGCGGCCAGCCTGCCCAACGGCAGTGTTGCTCACGCACCGGTCAACGGACACGCGTACCCGATGAGCGCCGCTCACAGCGACGCCAACGGCAGTTCGGCGCCTACGTCATTACCCGCGTCCTCGGCTCCGAGCCAGGCGCCAAGCCACACTGCGAGCGCCGGGAACGGCAGTCTCAACGGCACCGGCGACCGCACGAGCCGCATTGGGCGAAGCGCGACTGCCTCGCGCGCCGACCGCGCGAGCAATGTCAGCTCTCAAAACGGCTACTCGGGCGGCAGTGGCCTCGGACGCAAGATCAGCGCGACGACGGGCTTCAGCAGCCTCGCGCGGCGCAGTAGCAACGCGTTCAAGATCGGCTTCGGCAAGAAGAAGCAGGGAGACGAGCAGCAATAGAAGCAGTAGCAGAAGGAGGAAAGCAGCTAGAGTGGCATCTGTTGAGGGCCATTGTACATTACTCAGCGGGATGCACGAGCCATAGAGACAAAGGTTGGGTTGGGGAAGAAGCAAGCCGAGCCGAGGGCATGACGAAGTGACCCAACGGGTGGCGAGCGGCGAGCGGCCCAAGTCCGCTGCGTACCTCCACCGCCTCCTTCAACGAGTAGGAGTCGGTCCTTTTGCACCCTGGCCCTGCGATCATTTGGCCACTGTCAACTCTATCAGCAAAATGCGTCCAACACTCTCTGCAGCGCACGCCGTGCGTGCTGTGCGCAGCGCGGCGGCCTCCTCATCCCGTATCTCTACTGTGCGGCCCGCCGTCTCCGCCCTTGCGTCTTCCTCGGCGTCGTCGAGCTCGGCCGTGACCTCCAGGCGACAGCAGCAGGTCGCAGGTCGCCGCAACTTCTTCTCCCTTCCCGACATTAGCAAGCTTGCCGGTCTTGTCCCGGGACAGCAGAACAATGGCGGCGTGCAGAACGATGGAGAGGAGCAGCGGTTCCAGGCTAGAAAGGTTTTCCCGTGAGTACGCCTGAGCGGCTGACGACTGAAGCGGGTTGAGCCGGGAGTGACATTGCCTCCCATCATCTCAACTAGCCCTCCGCGGCCCGAATTCCTCTGAACAAGGTGGTGGCTACGGCTTGCAGTGAGATGGTCAGCGCAGTCACGCTCGAGGTCACGGCTCGCCCACCTCGGCTCGACCTTGAAACCTGTTCTCCTGACTGTCTTCCATCTTCCCTCTTCGCCCCTCCCTCTCGCCTCCCCAACTCGCTTCAAGCTGGCGTTTGAAGGAACGCAAGCTGACCCCAGATACACCCCCGCGCAGCTGTACGAGCTCGTGTCCGACGTGCCGGCATACGTGACGTTCATTCCGTTCTGCACCGAGAGCACGGTGCTCACGAAGGACGGACGGCCGAACCACGCGTGGAAGCCGGGCCAGGACCCGTTCCAGGTCGAGGCTGAGCTGGCTGTGGGCTTTGGCGGACTGGAGGAGCGGTACATTTCGAACGTCGTTGGTGTGCCGTTTGAGCGTGTCTCGGTGAGTCGACTTGGCTGCACGTTGCTTCCTTGGGCTCCTCTGTGTGTCTTCTGTGCGTCTCCTGGGCATGATCATTCGATACTCCTCGGATGATCTGATGCGGTCGAACGTCAGCAGGCAGAGAACAAGGATCGCGCAGTAGGAGCGGGATAGCAGCTAGGATACTGTGAACCTGAGCTAACCCCCAGGCCACCGCGTCCGAGACGACCCCACTGTTCAAGAACCTCGTCACGACATGGAGCTTTACGCCCACGGGCCCCAGCTCCACGATCCTGTCAATCGACCTGGTCTTCGCTTTCGCGAACCCGCTGCACCGGATCGCGTCGCAGGCCGTCCTGCCCAAGGTCGCCGAGAAAATGGTCGAGGCGTTCGAGACGAGGGCGAACGAGGTCTACGGCAGGCGGTAGCATCTGGGATAGTTGTTTATGCATATACATATCATGGGACTGTGTTGAGATGGCTGAAGTGGTTCAGGACTGAAAGGCGAGGAAGATACACACACAGCTTTTGTCAGACACAACACCTCAGCAGTTCAACCCAAGCCAAACCACCCACCAACTCACTCCTGCTGTCACTCCTGCTGTCCTACGTAGCCCCAAGTGTGCTAGTACTTTGGGACATGCAACAGGAGGCAACAGGGACGATTCGACGATTCCCGCGACCGAAATGCGACCCATGTTGGAAATCACGTGCTTTCTTGCCCGTCACCCCGGTTGACGTTCTATTGTTCTCGTTAAGAACACGCTTCGTACACACATTCTCGGCGTCCCCGTGCCTTCTGACAGCCTGCAGCTAGACTTGTTCTCTAGCTGCCTGTAAATATATAAACCGCCACCTGGCCATCCTATGCAATCCCATCTCAATCGATCACTTCTGTCTAGGTCGTGCTGCCAGTAACCTCGTTACTCGCGCATCAAGCGACCCAGACTTCAACAATGAGTAACGCTCCGCTGCTGCTTATTATCCAGCCAAAGAGCAAGACTTCAGCGCTCGTATAGTGTAGGTGGTTATCACCGTCCGTTGTGGTTCTGTACACCCCGTTCCGGGCTGACCGCTGTTCGACTCAGCGTGCGAGCACGTTTTTGCCCCGCAGGCAGGCCGACGGCTGTCTGGCCGGCGGCTCTGCTTCCCCTGCATCGATTCCCTCCTTTACGCCTCTCTTAGCCACCAAGGTGCAGAGGAGAAGCCACCGGCCGAGTTACGGAACCTAACGGTTCTAACTGGGCGTAACCTGCACTCGCGCACGGACGGCCGAGAATGGACGACGAAATCGGCCCGATCCGGAAAATTGTGCGGGCGCCCCCTTGGTGTGCCTGTTGCTTGTGATCGAGAGCCGGGATCAAAAAATTCCGTTTTGCGAGACCTCCACCAGCCCTCGTCTACCAGTGGCACTCATCGACCACCGTCCAGAGCCTAGAGGAAGGAGCAAAAGGAGCTCGCACTCGCCCCCGCGCTGACATGCGGAGGAGATGACAAAAGAAGAGCCTCGTATGGGGCTCGAACCCATGACTGTGTGATCTATCGGCATAGAGACTAAGAGTCACACTATCTACCGACTGATATAACGAGGCTTGATAAGATTGTTGATGGAAAGAATCCGTGGCGGTCATGAGCCCTCCTCTGTTGACTTGGCGAGGAGTTTGAGGCTGTTTGGACGGCAATGGGGTGACGGTGAGGGAGATGGTGTGCACGAGAGTAAGAAGCACGCAGCTGAAGAGCACAGGGTAGGAGTGGCCGCGAAGGTCGGGGTTCGGAAGAGATATGATGGAATTGTTGGCTCTCGTGTGGCCTCTGTTCGAGACTTTGCACCACTGACTTTGCACGTGTGGGCTTTACCTCTGGGACGGACTCGGCCGAAGCACAGTCGGTCCGCCAGGCCCCAGCACAGTTTTCGGCTGACGTACACGCCTACCCCTGTCGCTGCACCTTTACGTCAGTCCTTGCTCACCGCCCTGCCGCTCCGCGGCGACTCTCAATTATGCTATTATGTATGCATGCTACTACAACGCCCCATCCCACACTACACACTTAGTCGCGGTGGTAGACGTCCTTGGGGGAGAGGCCGTCCTGACCACGCTTCTTGTTGGCACGGCCCCAGGCCTTGATGCGGATCGACTCAATGTCGATGAAGCCAGTGGTGGCAGTGGGCTCGAAGCCACCAAGCTCATCCATGGACGAGAACTTGGCGTCGTACAGGCCCTCATCAGCATCACGGCCCTCGACAATGACGTTGCCCTTGTAGACGGCGAGGCGGACGACACCGTTGACCGTCTTCTGCGAGGCAGGGATAGCGGCAGTGACAAACTCGCGCTCGGGCGAGAAGAAGAAGCCGTTGTAGAGGATGTTGGAGAAGGCGATCGTGATGAACTGGTCACGGAGAGCGCGAACGTTGCGGTCGAGTGTCATGCCCTCGAGGTCCATGTGGGCGACACGGAGGATGGTGCCACCGGGCGACTCGTAGCATCCACGCGACTTGACGCCGATGAAACGGTTCTCGACAATGTCGATACGGCCAACACCGTGCTTGCGGGCGAGCTGGTTCAGGGCGAGGAAGATCTCGACAGCGTCGGTAACGACACGGCCGTCGGCGGGGAAGGTGACCTTGGTCGGGAGACCCTTAGTGAACTCAATGTTGACCTTCTCAGGGGTCTCGGGGGCCTTGCGGGGGTCGGTCGTGAGCTTCCACATGTCCTCGGGAGGGGTCTGGTCCGGGTCCTCAAGGATACCGGCCTCGTACGAGATGTGGAAGAGGTTCTCGTCAGTCGACCAGGGCTTGGCCTGGGTCTGGGTGACGGGGATGCCGTTCTCAGCAGCATACTCGAGAAGAGCAGAGCGGCCAGCGAAGCGCTCATAGAAGGTGGGGTCACGCCACGGGGCAATAACCTTGATGTTGGGGTCAAGACCGTAGAAGGCGAGCTCGAAACGGACCTGGTCGTTGCCCTTGCCGGTGCATCCGTGCGAGACGAAGCTGTAGAATGTCAGTGGCTTGATAAACACGAGGCTGAGGGCAGGCAGCCTGGCAGCCGGCACTCTGAGCTCAGGTTTCCTCGACAAGTTGGTGAAAACAACAAAGCTCAAGAGCAGCTTGGTGACTCACTCGCAGCCCTCACGCTTGGCGACCTCCATCATGCCGCGGGCAATGACGGGACGGGCAAGCGAGGTACCAAGGAGGTAGACACCCTCGTAGATGGCGTTGCACTGGACGGCAGGGTAGATGAGCTCCTCGACGAACTCGCGCTTGAGGTCGACAAGGAAGAAGTCGACGGCACCGCAGTCCTTGGCCTTTTTGCGAGCGGCCTCGAAGTCCTCCTCCTGGCCGACGTCAGCCATGAAGGCGGCAACCTCGTAACCCTGCTCGATGAGCCAGAGGAGGATGCACGAGGTGTCTGTTGTCAGTTGAAGAACCTGCAAGACAACATACCAAGACCACCAGAGTAGGCAAGGAGGACCTTGCCCTTCTTCTCGTTCTGAGCAGGCATGCTGTTTTGTTTGGTTGTTGTTATGGGGGAAACTGGGGAAAGAGAGGATGGAATGAAAAGATCTCCTCGGATGATAAGGATTTGCGGACGGACGGTCGCGGAGTCGGACTCTGAGTGGAGGGCTGGTTGTCCGATCCCCCTCGTAACGTAGGACCGACTCGAAAAGTTGGTGCCGCAGGTACAGACAGGGCTCAGGGCTAAGAGGTCTACCCTTCGCCAGCCGGCAGCCCAGCTCCGATAAGTGCCGCCCCGCGCCTCCTTCTGCTCTGGGTATTCACCGTCCCAGCCCACACACTCCCCGGTATCGGGCGGAATTAAAATTTCGAGCCTCACCGGTCTCAGCCTCGCCTGAATCCAGCGATTCACTCGCGGAACGCGACGCGCGTGCCGATTGAATTTGCACGTGACCTTAACGTCATACACCCGTGCCTGACGTACCTTTTCGAAGCACACTCTCGCTGCTCGGAACAACAATCAAGATCTCGCACCTGTCCGCTGGATTGTGTGTAACCTCTTTCGCCTCCGACAAGAGTTCCCACAGCCCGACTCCGCCATGACGAAGAAGAAGGGCGGAAAGGGCAAACGCCTGTCCATGTTCTCGGCTCTGCCACCGACGCTGAAGCGGGCATTACGCTCACAGCCAAGGCTCGAGAGCGTCGTCGCAACGACGGTCGTGCATCGACAGGAGGAGCAGCCGACGGCGAGGCTCCTCCCGACACAGCCGCCAAGCGAGGTCGATGAACCGGATGCCGCTGAGATGGATGCCGCGAGCGAGTCCTCCGACATGGACATGGATATGGATATGGACAGCGACAGCGACAGCAACAACGGCGACGACAGCGACAAGGAGAACGTCCGCCCTGCGTCTGCGCGACCAGCAGAGTCTAGCAGCCCGTCAGGTGACATTGGCTCAGTAGTCACCTCGCGTCGAGTCGAGACCGCCCCGCTGGAGGCGAACGAGGACCATCCATGGGACAGCACAGGCTTGGTGCCGCGATACACCGACGCCGGCGCTCTCCCGAAAGAATTGCGCAAATGTAAGCCAGCTCGTTTTCTGTGTATCTAACCCCAGACTGGTGGCAGCGGCATTCGCTGTTCCCCGCGTACTCTCGTCTCCCGTTACTCCTCGATGAAACGGGGTGGTTCAGCGTGACGCCAGCCGAGATCGCGGCGCACATTGCCGAACGCTGCCGCGCCGATGTGGTGCTTGACGCCTTCTGCGGGCTCGGCGGAAACGCCATAGCTTTCGCACGAACGTGCGAGCGCGTTATCGCCATGGATAACAATTCGACACGCTTGCGGTTGGCACGGCACAATGCGCTCTACCACGGCGTCGCGGACCGGATCGAGTTCGTGCTCTGCGACTTCATCGAGTGGGCTAAAGCCCATGCGGCTTCGGGGCATAAGGACCGGGAACCCGTCGACGTCGTCTTCCTGAGCCCGCCGTGGGGTGAGTACAGTTAGCATTAGGAGTTAAAGAAACTGACAGCCAGGCGGACCAGACTACCTGGCCTCCGGCACTTATCCTCTCTCGGCCATCGAGCCCATCCCAGGAAACGAGCTGTTCGCGCTCTGTGCCCCGATCTCGCCCAACATCGCGTACTTCCTCCCAAGGAACGTGGACGTGGACGAGGTCGCGGCGCTGGCGCAGCAGCTGGATACGCCCCTGGACGACGCGCCCGACGGCGAGCGGAAGAGGGATCGCGAGTGGGTCGAGATCGAGGAGGAGTGGGTCGGTGACAAACTCAAGGCCGTCACGGCTTACTATGGCGCGCTCGTTTCTGGTGCTTAGAAGGAGACTCGCATATCTGTTGTACAAGTTGCTGTATGTACTACAATCATAATATTGACAACAGTTTCGTCGCTCGGTGGTCGGATCGGGTCTTGAACATGTGGACTTGGGCCGGTGGGGTCTGCCAGCCGGCAAAGGAGGGGGAAGACCAGTAGATGGCTAAGTGACTGCCGGTGTTTGTGAGTTGGGGTGTCGGACGTAGATAGGGTGTGTGATAAGCCACGGGCAAGGCTTTCCCAGCTCACTCTCGGTTAGTATCGGTACATGCCGGGACGCAGGAAGTGGTCGAGGAGCCCGTGCCGGTGGTAGTAGCTAGGTTCCATGACCATGGGCGGATACCCATAGGGCTCGTAGTAGCCCATGCCTCCGACCATGCCGCTCATCATGGGGTATCCGTAGCTGCCGTATCCACCGTATCCCGCGCCGTACCCGTACCCGCCGCCGTATCCGTATCCATCGTAGGGGTATCCGCCGTACGCGTACGGGTCAGTGGCGTATCCGCCGTACATGGGGTAAGGTGTCATCGGCATTCCCATACCCATCATGGGGTCGACGTAGGGCATCGAAGCAACAGGAGGAGCGTAGGCGTGTCTGTTGCCGTGACCGTGGCGAAAGTCGTCGTCCCAGTACGAGTGACGAGAGTTGTAGTGGCGACCCATGCTCAAGGCTTGGAGACGATTATATGTTTGAGGAACGCGAGAGCTCGAGAAGTAACGGTGCGAGCGTGAGCGTGCGGGCGGCCGTGCTCCGGTGCCGAGGTGCCGGTGGGGAACAAGGCTGGCGGGGAAGAGTCAGGGAGTGTCGAAAGGATTGAGAATCGAGGGAATCAAGCCAAGACTGCAAGACAAGGCTCACGCCCTACTCTGGCAACGCTGGCTGGCGAAAGGCGAAGTGTCAAAAGGTCGAAGCGCAGATACCTCGCTGTGTATCAGTAACGGCACAGCGCTGGAGCTGGAGCGTCGATCCACCTGACCGAACGCGCGCGACCCGAGGTGGCACGGTGGCAAACTCACGAACACACGCGCGAATCCTGCGCACAGATGCATGCTTTGACGTACCAGCGTCGGATTTCCGAAACACTTCCACATGGCACCTCGCACTTCACGTTGCACACTCCTCGAGAGACTTCATTCTCGCCCGTCTTCCCCGCCTTTTTCTGGCTTCACTTGCGCCCCTCTTGACAATAACTCAGCTTGACCTAACATCAAGCGTTCAGACTTACAGCGAAGTACATCTCCTTTCGCCCTTATCCCCGTCCTTCGGAAGAGCACGAGACATGAGGCGATCAAAGCGTACGCTTGGATCGCTGCGTGCCTGCTGTGGCGCCGCGGTGGTAACTCGATGTAAGCTCCGGCCTGACCTCGAGTGACAGATCAAGCACCCCATTGTCAACTACGGCGACCAAGCCGTTCATGTGCTCTCCTCATTTTCGACTCAGCTTTGGGAGAGCCTCTGGGGCGCCCCTGTAAAGCTTGTGTCAACCCCTCGGCCGGGTCGTGCCGCCTTCTCCGCCTTTCCTGGCACTATGAAGACAGATGGAGAGCGACCGAACACTCCCCGGCGAGCCTGTCAGACGGAGGCACACTAGAACCTGATCCAGCCTCTGCCGCTTCTAGAGCACGAGAGCGATACCTCCGCTTGCTGATGAGCGCCATCGGTGTATCGTGACCAGAGTTATTGATCACATCTGGTCATGGAGACTGAGAACATGTGCACGCACCTTGCCTTCGGAGCCGTGCGGTACGCTCCGGAATGAGGGTACTTTACGGCCCAAGCCAAGCCCCGCAGACCCTCTGTTTACCAGGTGCATTCATCCGTCCTCACTTTCGGCACCAATCGTCTCCCTTCCTCACAATAACACGCGCAATCAGCTCGCCGCACCATGTTCGTCGCAGCACTCGTGGCACTCTGCTTCCTAGGAAGTTTGATCGCAGCGGCTGTCGAAGATTTCCTCCCAGTTAAACCTGTGCAGATGACGGTTTGGGAAGCTGTGATCGGTGTCAAACGCCAAGCTGAGTACAGTTGTCCGCTCGGCTACAAGCCATGCGACGGTGGATGCGCGCCCGTAGTGAGCACATGCTGCGGAGACGGCGATGGCTCCTATTGCAAGCTCGTGGAGTACTGCACACTGGGCGGATGCTGCCCCATGCTGAGGGAATGCAGTAAGTAGGCTCTGCTAGACTGTTGCTGACCACCCCTAGGGGGTTACAACACTGAGACCTCTACCCACTACGGGGGAGGCGCCGCTCCAACTGGATCGGCATCTCTTCCAGAGCCGACCTCTGATCTCCCGTTCGGCACCGACACGTTCGGCGCTGCTCCCACAAGCTCGTCCAGCAACGCTCTTCCCGGTCCCGGTGCCAGCGAGCCCACTCCAACTGCCAGCTCCCCCAGCGCCACCCGCCAACTGCCGAAGTCCGGGACGAACTCTGCCTCTGAATCTGGCCCCACATCTACTAGGGCTGCGCCAACGTCCACCACAATTGTCGAAGTAACCGCACTCGTCCCTAACGCGAAGAGTACCGAGTATGGTGTTCCCAACGATCTAAACCAGCCGCCTCCTAACAATGCTGGCAGCACGTCGTTGACCCTCTCTGTTGTTGTCGTAACCGTTTCACTTTCTTTGACGCTTATTTTCCTCATCCATAATATGTAGGCTGGCGAAATGTTTCCCGGGACGAGGACCGTGCTCTCGGACCTGGGAGAGCGCCACCCCAATCGGATATAACACAGTGCGTTCAAGGGCATGTGGATAAGCTTGAAGCATCCGAGACTTGATGGACTGTGGACCTGATGTGAACCTTGGACGTGTTCAGTGACCAAAGAGAGCTCTTGAACGAAGCTGCCAGGTAAGCGGAATTTTACGATAATTTTATCATTGTCGCCTGGTGAGACCTGACGCAGCAACCTCAGACACCAGGGACGAAGACGAGGAGACGTGCTTAGGTGAGAGCGTTTCGCGCTTGTCATGCTTCCTTACTCGGTTTTTTATGGACGAGGGGAGCCGAGACCCAGGAGCCTTAGGAAGGGTAAACATGACCAACCCTACTCTATGGTGACTTGCAGAAGCACGAGACTCAGGAGTCATCGATACGCCCGAATGGCATCGGACGACCCATTTCGAGCCAACAGAGTTGTGTCTGGCCGACACGGACCGAGCTGCAGCTGAAGGCGTTGAAGATGCCAACGGAGCCCGCGGTGCCTAGCGTGGGACCTCTACGCGTAGCAGCTTCCTCTTCCCCCCCCCCGTTGCTCCCCTGGTGATCGAAGAACTGGTTACAGGTCCAATAGTACATCGAGAGACAGCCCGAGACACAGGTTGAAGCAAAGCAGAGGCGGTTGCGGGAAGCCATTCTCCGTCGCCACATACCGCAAACCTGATGCAGTGCCACTCGATGACGAACGATCGTTCTTTCTCGTTGGAGCGATTAGACCATTCACACGATCAAGCACCAGTGCACTATGCATGTCGAAGCCGCAGGGCGCTTTAACAAGCTTAGGTGAGGGTCTAACATTGCCCTTGATGGAGCAAGGACGAAGAACAGAGCGCGCAGCTCTGCTGCGCCGATTGGTGATCTCGAACGCGCACAGACCAGCTGATTTTTGATCTGGGCAGAATGGGTTCCGCAAACACACTGCCTGCTCACTACGCTGCAAAGCCCCCAAGCAACTGAGGCTCCCGGTTGCCCCCTCGTTCCAAGCATTCACAGCTATTCAGCATGTCCAGTGAGCTCCGAGCACAGTGCACAAAGCGATCAACAAAAGATTTTGCAACGAAGGCTCAGAGCCCAGAAAGAAGCGCACATCAAGAGGGAAGTGGAGGATGGGCGACGTAATGGACTAACTCAGCCTGTCTCACACATGGACCACCAGGGGGCGTCTGGCACGGCCTGCATGACACTCCTACACATGTCTTCCTCGCTTTTGCTCCACTCAACGCATGTACGCTGTGTTTCCCATTCCGCTGAGTGTGCCAGCACATCACATGCATTCTCATCATCACCAGGACGGCATCGCCATGTTCCTGACCTTGCAACAACACCCTTCAGCACCTACTACTTTATCAAACCCTTGACAATGCCGAGCACAGGCTGCGGCCCGCGCACACCCGCCGACACGGGCATGGAAGGCGCGAAGGTCGTGCCGCCGCGACCGAGCCCTTACGTTCAACAAAACTCTCTTCCCTCCTCCACACGGCCTCTGCCCTCCAGCAGCAACAGAAGAACATGGGACCACTTGCGAGTCACCAAGCCCCCACCGAACAATCAACGAACCTCTGACCCGTTCTCCTCCTCCTCGACCTTCGCCCGACCCCCTCCCTCAAAGACGTCTGCGTCTGTGACGCAGAAGCAGGTGCCGGCGAGACTTCCTCCTCCTAGCCTGAACTATGTCCCGCAGCCTGTAAGGAAGGCAATAATGGTTGACGGCTACAGCCAGACCAAAGAAAAGACCGGCGTTGATCGCAGTATCCAGTCCTCCAAGCCCGGCACGATGGCCACAGGTGTGCACGCCAATCTCATCGCGGCGAGGAACGTCCTCCGCGGGACCAAGTTCGCGGTTATGGCCGGAACGTTCAACGTGCCGGACCTACAGCTGGTTTCTACGTACTTGCGGGTAAGCTAGCTCTCGACTGGCGGAGCTGACAGCAGGTGCATGGCGGCCAGATGAAGGTTGTTGAAAACGAGGACGGCCCAGATCCGCGAACAGACTACGTCCTCGTTCCCACCGTCGTGCAGACCAACCCCGACCGAGCGGATGCCGTCGTCCAGCTGCTGGCACAGGAGAACGTCAAGTGGCACCCCTTCCCGACAGTGACCTACGAATGGATTCTGGAGAGTGTGCGACTCGGGTCTCTGCAGGATACGGACTCTGATGACCCTGATCGAGATCGCATCGAGGCAATCCTGGAGGATTTGGTGGCGCTTGAGCAGCTGCATCTTTCGACTAGAGATGAGGTAAGCTGCGAGATACCTGGGTAAGCTGACGGAAAGCTGCTGAATGACGAAGCTGACCGCCGTCTTCTCGTCTGCCAGTCGATGATGGTTCGGCTCTTTCGCGTCATGCTACCCAATACACTAATGTGGCGTGCGATGGGCACTGATATTGCGCCAGACGTCGGGAACATGACGGACGAAGAACTTGTGAAGTCCGTCAAGCTGGCGTCGCATTGGAAGGATCCAGCAGCTACCCCGTGCACCGTACCAGAACGTGAGGAGTGGCACGACAACGCCCTCGACATCTTCCTTGGACAGGAGAGCGAGGGGTCCCCGGACACCGACACCAACCCCGTCGACGACAGTATCGCGGGCTCCAGCAGTCTCCCTCAGGAGAGTTCAAGGATGCAGATAGACGATGAGTCGGAGTTCCGGACCGCTCGGTTCGAGACGCCCGCGCCGCCACTCCTTCCCCATTTAAGCGACCAGGGCTCGGCGCAGAAGCCCATCGTCATCGACGATTCGGACGACGAGTAAGCCATATCAAGAGCATCGAAGTACCATTCAGTTGTATCTTCCCCGTAGCATCAGTCATGAAACCACTCACCATAGGTGATGATTGTGAGAGGCGTGAGTGCCAGACAAGTGTGCAAGTTCCGGGGTGGCGCTGATTGTCTGCCTTGATCTTGGAAATTTCGGTGTTGGCGGCTGGAATGTCTGACCTACCGATCAATGCTAAACTCGAGCCCACAACGATCGGTGAGCTCGCACCACTCGCTCCCCGCAGCAATGCATGCGCGCGAGTCACTTACGCACTCCAAACGCTCCCGGATCTAGTCAGCTAGATCTTTGCTAGTCTAAGTCCGGTCTGACCTGGGCCACCACCTCCAACACACACAGCCGCAGGCCGCAGGGGAGATGGTGCAGCAAGCGACAGTTTGGGCGTCGTGTGCTGATTGCCTATGACACCATGCCCCATACTGCGTATCATGCGCAGACAACTCCGATCTATCTCTTTGTTCCTCCCTGACACATCCGTGGACCTTCCCCCTTTCCCCGCTGCCCCGTGTCACCGCTTCCAGTCTCTGTTCGTCTCTCACTCATCTTCCGCAGCATCCACATATCAACAGCAACTATCTTTCTTCACATCACTCCCCCCAGCGTTCGCTCTCGGCGTTCCTTCGCCGGCTCTTCGTCCTCATTTACTCTCCCGTCAATCCTGCGCCTCCTGCTCCGGCCTTCCCTCATTGGATCTGGTAACGTAATTGCGTCATGAAAGCCCACGACGGAGTGCGCTTTGCTGTCGTCGAGGGAACCTTCCTCCCCGATGCCCTCGTGGCCATCGAGGAACTCGTGATGGTAAACTACCAAACCCGGAGCTTCGCTGACTTGGCAGGAAGACGGCGGTACCTACACCAAGACAGATACTCCATCGCCAGATACCGACTATGTCATCGTCCCTCGTTTCGCCCAAGCCGCAGACACTAGCCTCGTCTCGCGCCTCATCGAGGGTGACCTTGAGGAGTGGCGAGGTATCACCCTGGTGACCGCCGAGTGGATCAAGCTCTGCACTGAAATGACTCTGAAGTTCAAGGAGCTCTACGACGAGTACAAGGTGAGTGCTTTCCACTTCCGCAGCCAGCCAAAAGCTGATGTTTGTGAAGATCGGCGGGGCAAAGGACGGGCGCGTGGAGGCTGAGCTCGATTTCAACCATCGGCCGATTCCCATTGGCAACGGTCTCATCGTCGACATCGAGGACCTGCGCCAGGACAACAAGTCGCTCAAGAATGAGAGCATCACTGGAGACGCCGATCTTCCCTCAACCCCGCTTATCCAGAACGGCAAGGAAGACATCTCCGTGGACGACACGCCCAAGCCCGGCTTTCCCTTCCCTACCTCCACTAAGAACGCCGATCCCACCAGTCCAGGCACTCACTCGCCGCCGTCCGAATTCGGAAGCACCCTCTGTGCCCCACCCACACCGACGAAGAGCAAGACCAAGAATGCGCAGCGCAAGGCGGCCCGCAAGCGTGCCAAGAACAAGAAGAAGAATCTCGGCGAGCATGAAGAGACCGAGGGCGAGGGTGGGTCGACCACAACCGACCAGTCGAAGGCTCAGGAACAGGAGCTCACGGTGTGGGACCGTGTCAGGAATCTCAAGAACAAGGAGACTACGTCCTCCGTCACCGCTCGTGAGCGCGAGGGAGAACGAGGGAGCGACAGGAGCAACGTGCTGACCCGCTACAGGCATTCCTCCGCAGACCATCCAGCTCCAGACGTTAACCGACACGAAGGAATGCAACTGGTGCGGCAACATCCATAACCCGGCGCACGCGTTCGAGATCTGGGATCGGGTGGCTGACGACGTTTTCCCGGAGCACAGCGTGAGCTATTTGTCGGCCGACATCCAGCTGATACCAGATTCTGGACACCATTTCTCTCAATCAGACCACCTCTGGCCGCTCCTTGTGGTGCGAAACTCCGCGCCGCGAAAAGGACCAGCCCAAGCTTACATGGGAGAGCATCCGTGACGTCTTCACTCCTGCTTCAGACCGGTTCTTCACTGATGAGCTCTTCGACGCGTACATCCGCTGCCTCAACGATCAACTCCAGGCTTACAACGTCAAGGCCCTGGTGCTTGGTACCGCCTATTGGACGGAGCTGTTTGACGAGTGCATGCATAAGCACCCTGCCCGCGGCCCCGTCAGCCAGTACGGACTGATTCGTATCGGTCACACTGATGTGAGCTTCAATGACCCTTCAGCTGAGCTGACTCTAGCTTTCATTTAAGCAGTACGACCGCATTATCTTCCCTATCCGACTCGGCCACATCTGGAGCGTAGCGATGGTGGATGTTGAGCACCGCATCGTGGTTTGGTACGACGCGTTCGGGTCTGGCGAACTCGATAAGGAGGCTGCTTCTAAGGTACAGGCTGCGGAGGTCCCATAGTTGGCTGACCGCAGATCGTCCGTATCCTCGATGTCCTGGTTATCACTGATCCTGATGTCGGTTCTTTCGACTGGAAGGTGCAGGACGTCCATGAGACGGTTGGTAGCGTTTTGGAGCAAGGGAAAGCTGACGATTAGTTCGTTCAGGAGCCTATCAACTACAGTGGTGTTCATGCCGCTCTCTCGTGCGAAATCCTCGCAAGGCAGAGCATGCACAACGACCACCTGATTCAATGGCTGATGGTTGAGTTCCGTCGCAGTGAGTTTCAGCTATCGAGTTCAACTGACAAACAGCATGGCGCAGCCCCTCTGTGCCCAGTATCGTCCCCGACAGCTGGCTTTCCCGCGCTATCCGGTGGGTCGTCCACATTTGCGCCAACGGCGGATACTCGAAAGAGGCGTGGGCGGCCGACATGCGCTGCGGCAAGACCCAGACAGATTTCGAGTGTGCAGGGTCGCCCGGGGAAGGTCAAGGGTCTCGGGATCATCGGTGTAGACACTGAGGTAGCAACCGCATAGAACAAGAACAAAGTATCAAACACACAAGTGAACAGTGAACATTACCGTTGTACAGTAGCCATGACATGCAAAGACTGTTGACACACTACAATCCCGCTGCTAGACTCGAAACTATGGAAAAGGGAGGTAGCGCCACTCTGGGCGCGTCCGCCAGGGCTCACCACCGAAAACGAACCCTGCCACTTTCTTCCACCAATCCGGCCGCCTCTTCGTGCTCTCTCTTACCCTCAATTGTCTTGCCGCAAAAGAGCAAGCAGACAGCAAAAGAGATGCGCTCTCGCGCTTGACCACTGACAGGATCGAACTGCCGACCTCCGCATGGACTAGTACTCGACTGAGTATTAGTACGATGCTCTAACCAGCTGAGCTAAGCGGCCTTGGACGATTGCGTCTGTCGGAGCAGGAAGTCGACGGGCGGCGGGTTGCCATCGGTGTTGGAGAGGCTTACAGCCGCGTGTGTGCTTCTTGGTACGCACTGCGACAAGCAAAGTTGTCGGGGAAGGCAGTGAAGTGTCGACGTGATGTGGTTAAAATGAGGCGGGCGAAGGAGGGCAGGGTCGAGCTGGCGTTAGCTAAGCAACATTGTCTAAGCTTGGTTTGGGAAGGTGGGGCAACTCACGGAAGAGAGGGGAGCACAGAATGGAGAGATGAAGCGCGACAGAGGGCTGAGCAGATGGTTGAGCTTCGTGTTGGTGGTCAGTGAGATGCTGAGATCGTGAGAGCCTCGCGAAGGTTGACTGGGTTTGCGTCCCAACACATTTACTACAGTGACTGAGTCGGACGGCGCAGAGTGTCTGGACCGCGGGGCTGAGACACGATCAGCGTCCTTGAATTAGCTACCCGGCCTGAGTGGCAGTCTGCTGCTGATACAGTATGGGTTCTCTGGATAAATTCTGCATCATGACCTGGGTACTTCTGAGACACGCGCCTGTGCGCCAACAAAGAGCAATCGCTTAGAGCTTGCTCTGGATGAGATTGTCGTAGACGGCACGCTGGAACTTGGAGTAGACCTCGAGGAACTGAGTCGGGGTCTCCTCCATGATGTTGGTGCCGCAGATGGCGGCGATGCCAGCCTTGGGGTCGACAAAGTAGTGAGTCTTAGCCACGCCCGACCATCGAGCCGATCCGGGGAGGGGTCCGTCATCGCTTCCGTTGGCGAGGTAGCACAGCCCGAGCGAGTGAGTGACCCTGCCCTCTGTCTGCTGGGAGTCGGTGACGCCCATAAACGCAAGGAAGTCGGCGAGGTCCTTCCTCGGCGCCTGGCCATCGGGCATCTGGTCGCTGAACACGAGCTCGAACGTCTCCGGCGTGATGATGCCCCCGGGTTGCTGGCACTTCAGGATGCCCGCCAGGAACTTGAGGT
Source organism: Trichosporon coremiiforme (assembly GCA_039545355.1). Taxonomy (NCBI): domain Eukaryota; kingdom Fungi; phylum Basidiomycota; class Tremellomycetes; order Trichosporonales; family Trichosporonaceae; genus Trichosporon; species Trichosporon coremiiforme. The sequence goes on from BCJJ01000006.1 coordinate 1,152,458, forward strand.
ATGCGCGGAGCGTGCCGATCATTCCGGCGCCGCCGGCCTGGAGGCCGATCATCTCCGGCGTCATCTTGGCAATGTTGCGCCAGCCGGGATGCAGGATGATGTGTCCCTTCGTCGCGGCCGTGCGCGCCGCCATGGACTGCAGGCGCTCCTTCACCTGCGCGGTCGGGAGGAAGGTGATCTCCTCCTTACCGATACCGAGGGGGCCGAAGATGTGCTCGTGGAAGTACTCGTCGAGCGTCTGGCCCGTCAGGCGCATCACGAGGATACCCGCCCAGTCGATACCGGTGCCGTACGCGTAGTGCGTGCCCGGCTCGAAGAGAAGGGGACGGACGTAGCCCTCAACACCGATGTTGGGCTCGAGGAAGCCCTTCAGAGCCTCCTTCTTCTCGTACCGCTCTAGCGTGTCCGGGCGGAGGAAGGAGTAGCCCAGCCCGCTCGTGTGCGTGAGCAGGTGACGGAGCGTGATCGGGTTCTTGCGCGGAACAAGCTGCGGCTCGCCGTCCTCCGTCCAGCCGGTGATGATCGGCTGAGCGCACAGCTCAGGGAGGTGCTTCTCAATGTAAGAGGGGTCGTCGATCACCAGCTTGCCATGTTCGACGAGCTGGAGCGCAGCGAGCGAGGTCACAAACTTGGTCATCGAGAACATCTGAACGGCTGCGTGTCAGCAGTGGTGGGCAACGTGGACGTACTCGTCTCGGGGTTGACCTGGCCCTCCTCAGGCTTGCCGAACACCTTCTCGCCGGCGCAGCTGTAGTACAGCTCGCCATCGGGGCCGGTGACACCGAAGTAGGTCGCGGGCAGGACGCGGCCTTCGACCGTCTCTTTCAGCAGTTTGTCGAGCGTCTCGACGCCCTTCTGGGTGAGCTGAGGCTGCTGCTCCTTTGTCATTTCGGAATCGTCTTTAGGTGTGTGCAGTTACGTAGGAGGATGGAGAGGAGATTAAGACTAGATGTTATTGCCAGTGGGCAAGGAAGGTGCAGTGTCACCGGTGGTGGGTTGGAAGCTAGGGTCGGTTATCAGTTCCCGACAGCCCGAAGACCGATCGGTCGGACATCGCCGGCGGTCATTCGACAGCGTGCGCCCCAACGCGTACCCTGCGCCTCGCGATATATCCGCCGTGGGCCCTTGTGTTCCGCCCCAGACAGAAGAGCGATACATGCATCTTCGAAGCTGGTCTCGTGACTGCCTGCAGAAGCAATTCAGACCGTGACCGCGTCAAGCACTCCTGATAGTCTGGACAGGCTGATCGGCGCCCGAGTGCCGGTTACATGGTGATGGCTTAGGATGTAGTTCGCCGAGGAATGTGGGGAAATGGCCTACTGTGATGCAGCCCCTGTCTCCAGTTCAGCTGCCCTTGGGCTTGCTCTATGCTCTAGAATGGCTCGTCTCTCGTGTTCAATAAGGGCGGGTGTAAGTCATGAGCTGGCTGGCGCCGGTTGGCTCAACCGCTCGATCCTAATGAGAAATCGAGCCAACGCGTGCCTAGAGAGGTGGAGGTCAACGAACCTTCACCATAGAGAAGTGATCCTTGCACTGCGGTGGAGGTTAGAACAGCAGACATTGCCGCAGAGAGGGACTCAGTCAAACGTTCATACGTGTACTTTGTTTACTATAACTACAGATGTTTATCAACGGCCTACTCGATCATAGGATGTGTGACAATTGGACTATTAAAGGTTTACGAACAAGAGAGATGGACTTGATCGAGCGGGTAGGAGTTCAAGGACGTGCGAGAGTCAGAGACACAGTACTCGACGTGAGCCGCTCCGCTGCAGCTGACTGCGAGCAGCTCACTTGATGGCGGCGAAAGTGAACAGGGAGTCATCCTCCCTGTTATAATTCCCAGAGACGCGCCAGTTGCCATACCCGCCGTCGCCTGACTTCCTCAGTCAGCCTGCGGTCTTAAAACAACGACACCGAAACACTCCTTATGGAGAGGTAGTCATGGATTGCGGTTGCTTCCAATACACGGTTCTGGTTCTCGACGGCCCAGGTGAAGCCGCGGTTGCGATGGAAGATGAAGATGTTGTGGTTGGGGTAGCGATTCTGGCAGGCCCCCATGACCCTGAACTACGTCTCATCGTTCTCCGAGGCGTTGACCTGGACACGATCGACGAATGTCTGCAGGGTGAGGGATTGCTTGCGAGGGAACATCTCCACGTCGGCGTCAACAGAGGTATCGACGGAGCGGGGTCGATCTGGACAGCAGCCTTGGCGTCGAGGGGAGCTGCGGGGACGCTGCCGAGGAGGGCGAGAGCAGAGGCAAGGAGGAAGCGAACAGCATCGTGGCGCGAGAGTGTGTTGAGAGCCGAGGGGAGAAGCTGAACGTGGGATGAGTGGACGTCTTGAGAGCAAGAGAGCTTGAGCGAGCTGATGCTGACCGAGGAAGGGCTGGAAAGAGAGCTGGAGAAAACTAGAGAGTGTTTGAAGTGTGGAGAGGGAGACGAGTGATGGCAGCTGGTCCGAGACGTCTTCCAGACCGCGCCTTATATGCCTGTCAGCTTCCTCCTTCCAGCTCAGACAACCGAGCAGTCCCGCCCGCGTCTCGCCGCGAGCTCGACTAAGCTCTCGGCGCAAGACCTGAGGACCAAGAGTGACAGGCTACCCTTCGCTCGCCAGCACCTGCGGCAGGTGGGGGCGGCTCGGGGCGGCTCGCTGCAGCATGGCGGTGCTGGCAGCACATGTCGCTAACGCCGGGAGATCGGCTCTCTCAGCTCGTTTGGCTCGTTCGCCTTCCTCGCCGTCCGTCGTGAAGACTCGAGTTCACTCCGTCAGTCGGAGCCTGCTTTCAATGACCCGGGTTAGCAACGAGTTAACGCGAGGATCAGCTAAGGAGCGAACGTATCGCACTCGTATCTGCTTGTGTCCGCTTCGGATATCAGCAGATAGTTAGACATCAGCACTGCCATCTCCGCAGTCGCACACTGCTGAGCGCGTCGGACTGCTCCCAGCCAGGGTGTCGCGTGCCATCGCATGCCATCCTGGCCCTCGGAGATGTACAGGTCATGAGCCCGTTGATGTCGAGCGCGCCGAGGGCGGGCGCTCGCATCCGTCCCGCAGTTCTGCGGTCAGTTGACTTAGTGCGGGGCTGTAGATCGAACCCCTGCCAGCGGCCGCCGCCGGACTGCGTACCGCATGGTCCATCTCTTGCGCCACTCTCGGAGAGATAGGCCGCCCAAACGTCAACGACACCCGCTCAGTCGGCACTGCGGACGGCGATGCTGCTTCGTCGTTGGCGAAAGGGTGCTGGCCTGCGCTGGAGAGGAGTACTTCCGTCAGGGAAGGCGGAGAAGGTAAGCAATCTGTCGGGGTGAGTGTCCGCCTGAGTTTGCTAACGCCGGACTGATGCCGCGGACCAAGGGGGTAAAGGCTTGTCCATCTAGTGTCAGTACGTAAGGGATTAGTGTGGCGTTTGAGGCAATGAAGCGTCGACATGTAACGATGGCGTGGTGTGGGAGAAGTCAAGAAGTCGCGCGCTCGTTGCTTGGAGGCGTCAGCGATGAAGGAGGCAGGTCACGTGACTCGTTCAGTGCGGCGGCCCAGTGAGACATGGCTTGTGTGGCACATGCGATCTAGCGCAGAGCATGTGTGACCCAGTCGGTCGCGAAGAAGCCGGTAACCCTTATCACTGCAACAAAGAAGTATCACTTGGTCAAAACGTTCATTCGTATGAGAAATGGGTACCGATGACAAAAGACAGACTATAGACGAGACAGTAGTAGACAGTAGTAGAGTTCGCAGAGTCCTCGACAATGTCCAGAGCGAAGTTCAACGACGGATCTGGGGGCAGAGCTAGGAGCGAGGAGTTTAAGCGCACCCACAATCCTGGAAGGCGATCTTCTTTCCGCCCTCCTCCTCGGTATACTTTCCGCCGTATCCCCAGTCCTTCGCCTTCTCCTTGCCCTGTTCGCCCTCCTCACACTCGTTGCACTCCTCGGCCTCGGGCTCGGTCTCGAGCTCGGGTTCGCGCTCCTGGCACTCCTGGCACTCCTCGCCGTCCTGATCCTTCTTGCCGCCGTTGTTGCCGTTACCGTGCTCTCCGTGGCCACCCTTGACCTTGCCGTGGCCATTACCGTGGCCATTGCCCTTGCCGTGGCCACCGATCTGGAGCCATCCAGCGCCCTGGAAGACGACGACGCCGTACCACTCCTTTTTGCCCTGGAGCTCGGGCGCTTCGACCTGGCACTCCTTGATGCTCTCCTTGCCCTTGGCGCCGGCGTCGACCTCAAACTTGATCTTCCCACCGGCGTGCTTCTTGGGGTACACGAAGTAGTTGTGGCCGGGGTACTTGGCCGCGACGGCGGCGACGAGGTCGAGCACGAACTGCGCGCCCGCCACCTTCTTCGGGACAGACTTGACGTGACCCTCGAGCTCGGACGAGTAGCAGGTGCCGATGTTGAGAGAGGTGAAGACGGCAGCTTGAAGAGAGGCCTTCAGATCGTTGCCGAGGTTGACGGAGGCGCCGACACCGACACCGGCTCCAACGTTGAACGTGGGCGCAGCGGAAGCGAGGGCCGCGAGGGTCGAGGTAAGGAGAGAGGCGAGAATCATGTCGGCTTTTGTTGAGAGAGTGTGGTGTAACGAGTGAAGTGGGGTAGCGAGTGTGGGAGCGTCGAGCAGTCGAAGCTGGAGAGAGTCGGTGGAGAGAGATGAGGGGGGAGTTGAGGATGACAAACTGCGACCCAAGAGCCCAGTTTATGTACTGTGCAGGCTGTGCAACACAGTCGTCTTCTACGTCTCGACGGGAGCTCGGCGAATCTGGTTACTGCCTGTTGCCCAGAGCCCGGAGGTTGGAGTCTCTGGCAGCACGAACCGCGATCACCTGCGTCGATCAGTAACTCGTAAGTGGCGCCGCCTGCTCTCCAGCTCCCAGGGGGTGAGTACTCCGTGGTCGCAGCAGGTCGTCGACCTCTGCCTACAGAAACTGCTCAGGCTGGTCTGCAGAGGAGCAGCGTTAGTCAGTGAAGAGGTCAGTGTCAGTGATTCTCGATAAAGTGAGGGCAAGAGGCCCTATCAGTTGTTGCAAGGCGACGCCGTAGCCCTGTTGCTCGATGTGGCTTGTTGACCATCGTCGCTTTGCGCGCTACCGCTGATTATGGGCTCGAGCTCGAGCTTTCGTCAAGCTGCACTTACCAGTTGGAGAAGTCTCTCTCTTCTCGCAGAGCCGCGTATTCGTCATGCGGTCCTCGATTCGTGATACGCTGCCTTGGTAATGGCCAACGGCTGACGATCCAGCGAGGACGAGCCGGTGAGGCGCCGCACGCACCACCTCTGATCGGACGGAGGAGGACTCGAGGTACCGCTGCAGCACGCGGTGCGGTCTGCAGGTCATACGCCGAGCCGACGTAAGCGACGGGCGGCGATTGCAGTCGATCCGTTGAAGGCCGTCTTGGCAACGGCAATGAAGCGCTTGGGGACGACCTCACTGGTCACTGGACTCTGCTGCCTGGGACCGGTCTGAGCGGATCAGCAATGCTGGCCGCCTGATCATCTGGGCGGCATGGGCAGCATGTGATACGCCAAAGGGCCGCACCGGAGATCAACCAAGGGGCAGTCGCGCTGCCGAGCGGCGATGAGTGGCCTGAGCGGCGAAGCTTCGGCCATCCAATACAAGCTCCTGATTGAGACAACGCACCAACAGGCTGGTCGGCGGTGCCCGGCATGCTCGGACCGCTGTAGCAGCATGTGCTACAGTATGTGACCCGCAGTCGCCCCTGTCGGACCGACGGACTTGGGCAGCTACGTTGGAACGGACCGACGACGGCGACTGCTGCCTCATTAGTGTGATCTGCCCGTCGAGCGCGTGCAGGGGTAGTCGGTACCGCGATACGTGATCGACATGTTGAGCGGACTGCGGCGGCAAAGGACCGAGATGCTGGCATGAAGGGGGCTTATGGCTCAATAAATGATGTCCAGACTGAGCTCTAGAGACAGTGGCGCAGATCGCCAAGGCGCGGGGCGGTGGGTGGTCAACGCAATGGCGAAGTTCTCCATGCCCTCGTGCGGAGGTGCTACTATTGCAGCGGTTCACGGACTGCCTATCGGATGACATGCGGATTGCGTGACTATCTTGTCGCTTTCTCCCCTGTGGAATTGAGGCAGCATGCATTGGACTGCAGATGGCCAAGGTCGGTCGCTGGGGGTTGAAAATGCGAAGTGAGTACGTGCCTGGTTAGTGGGTGGACACCGCCGCCATCAATGTCTGTGGAACGCTTGCAAAGATGTCAACCTCGAGACCCGCCATACTGCAGATAGTGGCCTAGAACCACATTCTCCGTCTCTGCGTCTCGGCATCCCTGTTCCAAACCCCATGACGACTTTGACGGCAAATAGACGACTGGCGAGAAGCAGCCTTAAAAGTCATCGCCGGTCCCGATCCGACATCCGCCGATATTTCCCACTGACAGCCTCCACTGTGCGCATCTAAACATCCTTGCGCACCAGTATCCCATGTCCTTCAATCCAATTCAGCTGACATCCGTCGTCGTGTTGCAGCGCCTTGCGGTATCCGTATCAATCATACAGTGCATCCCACTAATGTGAAGAATGGATTACGAACGGGGCTTCTCCCTGGAGTTTGTTAGCATCGCCCCATGCGCAACAGCTGCGAGTAACTCACTTCTTCTCCTTCCAGAGAGCGAGGAGACCGACACCGGCGACCTTGACGACCTTGAAGCGGACACCGGGAATGTCACCCTTGGCCTTTCCGCGACGACCGAAACCGGAGATGAGGACCTCGTCGTTCTCGTCGGTGAAGTTCAGGCAACCGTCGTTGGGAACGAAGGCGGTGACCTTCTTGCCGTTCTTGATGAGCTGGACACGAACGCACTTGCGAATAGCGGAGTTGGGCTGCTTGGCCTCAACACCGACCTGGTTGTTAGCTGAAAGGGTCGAGAAACTAAGCTAATGATGGAAGGCATAGAATGGCGGTGCGGACGGCAGGATGGCGGCGCTCAGCGGAAAATGAAATGTCGGCTTCGGAGTTGACGATAACGTCCACAGATTTTTCAACCTCAATCTGGGTGGCGACATCGCAGATTTTTCGACCGCCGAGAAACGCTCTTCACGCTCCGTTCCTTCAAACAATGATGAGGCGTCGATCAATGCCCAATCGAGTCTCTAACAGCAGTCGCCTTCCACCTCGATGTCGTGTGTCGAGCTTCCGATGTTCGCCCTCAAAGTCTTCCAGCTGATCCGTCGTCTCGTCCTATTGCTGTATCCGCCCTGCCGTATCCGTGTCCATTCCATGCCGTTCCAACATCCGTTTCGTCCTCACCTTCTCAAGAACGATACCCTTGGCGTGGGACGATCCACCAGTGGGCGAGGTCTTGTAGAACTTGCCGAGGGCGCGCTTGTTGTAGTCCTTGTCGGCCCAACGGTTCTCGCGACGCGAGGTGCGAAGCTTACGAGCGGCCTGGATTCCACCTGTTGTCGCGGTCAGCACATCGTCGTCGAGGGTCGTCGGGGACACGTACGAGGCTTGTTGCTGCCCATTTTCGATGATTGAAGGTTGAAGGTTAGGAGAAAGAGAGAACTGTGAACGAAGGGATCAGCGTCGCACAGCCAGCGGCCCACCGTACGGCAGTCTGCCTAGTGTGTCTGCACGTGGCATTGCCTCCGTTGAAACTCGAATATTCAGCTAGCAGTCTAAACCCTGAATCGGCGTTAGAAGCATCCAGGGGTAAGCTGCCCTTATCGCCGACATCTGCGCGGCCATGCATCCATTCCGTCCAAAAGTGCACCCCAACGGCCGTGTAAACAATGCGTTGCCACCCAGCTCTTCCTGCGCAAATGTGGGCTGGCCAGGTACACTGAGCCTTGCGCTCAGAACGTCAATGAAGCCTCCTCATCGTTCCCTCTCACCGCGCAGGCAGTAGCACTCTCCGTCCACAACAGAAAGTGCCTTCACCGCATCCTCCCCGTCGCAGACTGATACACCTTCCTGCACGCCGCTTCCTCAATGATGCATGTGTATCTAGGAAGGCACAAGCACATCTTATCAGCTGGCGAGATCGCCGTGTATGTCGCCTAGCGTGTGTGGATGTCTCAGATAACGATCGGCTGTGCGCCCTTCTGTGGCGAACAACATCCTTCACCAGATGTATGACCATCTATGAGTTCACCACGGGCTCGACACCCAGGCGCACTTCGTACCACCCCAGCTAGACTTTCGGCCGGAGGTTTTCCCGGACGAAAGCGATGAGGTAGATACTGGAAACGTATCTGCTGAGCGCGTCCTCCGGCTACTTCGGTGGGGTAGAGCAGGCTCGCGCTGATCTGAACGTGTTCAAGCCCCTTTATCTTGATACTCTTGACGCAAAGCAAGTGGCGGCGCTGTATTTGGGCGTCACCTTCAGGTTTGACGTCACGATCGACGTCTTCGTCGGCCTGCTGAAGGACGCCAACAAGATGCCGGATACGCACACTGTCCCTGCAACGTATTTCAAGATCCCGGGTGCCGACGGCACGGTGAGGAAGGTTCTGGACACCACCCGCCGCGACGACGTGCGGATGCGAGCGGAGGCCGCCTTGGACTGCGTCAACTTGAGAGCCGAGGTCGAGCCGTACGTGACCGCCCCCTTCAAAGACGGCCACCCGTTCCAGCCATACTCTATGGAGGCGCAGCCCTTCCAGATCGGACGAAGGGCTGGCGCCCGTCTGCAAGAAAGCAGCTGGAAGAACTCGTGCTTCATGATTCCCGAAGCCCGGCGCCGTATCGATCATGGTGGCTCGCCTGAACAGGGCAATCGAGTTCCCCGACTCGCTACTATGAAGTCTTCGACCACCAATGGCGCGATGATCTCGTCGACCGCCTCTGTAAACAAGTGAGTCCACCTGCCTGTCCCCTGTGCTCGCGGCCTCGCATGGAGACATACAACGTTACCGGCAATGTGTCCAATAAAACGTATCTCGAATTGAAAGTCAGCGCCGAGGCTGGTCGTGTTCTCAGAGGGGAACACCCGGGGTGGCAGCGGGTACGCGACATGGAGATCTTCCAGCTTATTACCGACACTCGGTTCCCATTTTCTCAAGGGTGGCGTAGTCAACGCCAGACAGACGCTCCAGACCGATATTGCCGTTAACAACACGCTGAATGAGATTGAGAATCCCATGGAACTGACAGACGAAGGCGCCGGAAACCACGAGGACGACGAAGCCAGACTCGACGCCTTTGTCAAGCTCGCCGAAGTGGATAAAGTAGCTGGCACTAGGACCTTCATCACGCAGCCTGAATGCTCCAAATTGAGGACCCTCTGAACCATGAGGGCGATGTTCAGGACGAACAGGACTCTCCGGAAAGCGATGCTGAGTCAGAGGCCAGTGATCTCTGATCCGTTGCTGGTCGGCAACCATACTTCAAAGTCTAGCTCGACTATGAAGGTTGGCGCTATCCGCACTGCTGGCTCATCGCGATATTGATTCCCTGAAAAGCCATTGCCCGACTTTACCAAACCCAAGATCGAACCGACTCTATTCGAACGCTCGCACATCGTTCTATTGCAATATACCGCCTGCTGTTACGTACATATGGGAGGCTCATCAAAACTCCTTCTCGCTTATTCATTCACCTCGCTAGATCCTCAAGCAGCCGTCGAACCGTTTGTTCATTTTTATTCATTCACACCCTCAGCTCGTCACTCAGACCTTTGTCCGAGATTCTCTTCTTCCCATCTCTTTTGGCTGCAGGCGCTCCGTACGTTTCTGTCCTCCTTCCGTCAACGTCCTCCTCAGCGTCGGGGGCGATGCCGGACGGCTGGAACACCTGGAACGAGCTGGTAGAGGAGGACGGAAGTTTGAGCGTTGCGGGCCAGCGCCGTGATGTTGTTATACTAGAAGAGGTGCAGTTTGTTGAATCCGATGCTGATCTGAGGGCGCAGGGCTCCCCCACTACCTAGGCGTGTTGACCAGGGTGCATTGCAAACAATCTGAGACGGGGCATTGGTAAGAGCACATTGGAGGCGCAGGTCTTCCACAGCTAGGCTGGAGAGGCATGTGGAGGAGGGCGTCCTCGCCGACATCTCATGCTTCGGCTGGCCGCTTCGGTCATCGCAGTGACAGAGAACCAACAATCCGACTCCCTTTTCAACAGCATCGCCACGCACGAACATACTATGGACCACCTGACCCAGCTTGATCTGCGGAGAGCCGAATGCAATGTGCCACCATTCTTGCCATTCCTCATTGGCGGCATCGGTAATCCGTTGCCGGGCTGTGGTTTGGTCATGTTTTCGGTCATTTCGAGATAATTTCGCCCGCCCGCTGGCCGTTGCCGAGTCATAAGGACCAACAACCTTCCACCGAGTTGGTTGGACAGGGGTCCGTTTGGGCATCAGTCCGGTATTGGAGATGGACGCCGACAGACCCGTTCCTGGTAGGTCGCCACCGCGCCGCCGGGAGGCGCCTTGATCCGCAGGCTGGGAAGACGATCGCGCGATCGGTGTCTCGGTCGACGACGATGTGGAGGGATGCCTCGTCTAGTGGGTCCCCCCACCCTCCACTCCCGGGTCGGCTGGAACGCATGGCGGCGGCTATTGGCTTCTAGGTCAGGCACGAGTGGAGGCCGCAATACACGCCGTGTTGAGCCGAACCCGCTACCGCTCCTGACGGTAGATAGCCGTGATTGCCCATCGCTTATGGGCGACCTGTCCAGCATGTGGGCGGGGGTCCGCATGTGTCCTGTAGGCTGGATATAAACGTCTCCTTCAAGCATCCTCTCTCCCCGCATCCTACAGCAGCCCACCATGTCCATCGACCACAGCAAGTACCACCCCGCGCATGACCCGCGCTTCATGCACTTCCCGTCGCGCCGCTCGACCGTCTTTTCGACCAAGGGCATGGTCGCGTGCTCCCAGCCGCTCGGTACGCAACTCCTTGTGCTTTCTCGCTGACACCCAGCCGCGCAGGCAGGCCTCGAGATCCTGAACAAGGGTGGCAATGCCGCTGACGCGGCTGTCGCGACTGCGGCCGCTCTCAACGTCACCGAGCCGACCTGCACCGGCATTGGCGGTGATGTGTTCTGCCTCTTCTACGATGCCAAGAAGAAGACCGTCACTGGTGTCAATGGCTCCGGCCGCTCGCCCAAGGCGCTCACCCTCGAGCACCTCCGCAAGCAGGGCATCACTGGAACTACGATCCCGCTGAACAATCTCAACTCCGTCACGTGCCCTGGCGCCGCGGCCGGATGGTGGAAGACGATTGAGACGTTCGGCTCTGGCCGCTTGACCATGCCGGAGATCCTCGCCCCCGCCATCCGCATGGCCAAGGAGGGCGTGCCGGAGCACGAGCTGAACGCGAACGCGTGGAAGCACCAGGAGAAGCTGGTCAAGAACGCGTCGCCGAGCTGGCAGGAGTGAGTTGGCGCCCACCGGCCGAACAAACCGGAGTTCCGAAGTTGATGTCCAGGATGATGATGTCTGATGGCCATGCCCCGCGCCCATCCAACATCATGGTGCACCCCGAGCTTGCCGCTACGTTCGAGGCTGTCGCCAAGGGTCCGGAGAACTTTTACGAGGGCCGGATCGCCGATGCAATCGTCGAACTCGTCCAGTCCGGCGGCGGCGTCATGACGCAGGCAGATCTGAAGAACACCACGGCCGAGGTCACCAAGCCGATCACCTACACCTACCGCAAGACTGAGACGGACCCTGGAGTGACGCTGCACGAACACTGCCCCAACGGACAGGGCCTGTGTGCGCTGCTAGCCCTCGGCATCATTGAGAGCATCGAGGAGCTACACGGCATCGACATCCTCAAGCTCGACCACAACGGACCCGAGTACCTGCACATTCTGATTGAGGCGCTGCGCCTCGCCTTCGCAGACGTGCAGAAGTACGTGTGTGACCCTGATCACGTCGACGTCCCCGTCGACGGTCTCCTCTCCAAGCCTTACCTCATGAGCCGCGCCAAACTCTTCGACCCGACCAAGGCCAGCAATCCCGTGCATGGCAAGCCGTTCGCAAGCACTGATACGGTCTACTTCACCGCCGCGGACAGCGAGGGCAATGCATGTTCTTTCATCGCCTCGAACTATGCGGGTTTCGGTACCGGTGCCATCCCCGAAGGTTGCGGCTTCACTCTTCAGAACCGTGGAGCCGGTTTCTATCTCGAAGAAGGCCATGCAAACAACGTAGACGGGGGGAAGAGACCCCTGCACACAATTTTGCCGGCTTTGGCCACCCGCGGCGACGAGCTCGTCATGAGCTTCGGCGTGATGGGTGGATACATGCAGCCCCAGGGCCACGTTCAGGTCCTTCTCAACACTCTCCGCGGGTTTTCGCCACAAGCATCCCTCGATGCTCCCCGCTTCTGTATCTCTGCGGGTCTACCGGATGCAGGGACTAAGAATGCGGCACAGGCTGGCAACTTCAACGCGGAGATTTGGTTTGAGGATGGCATCGACCCCACGACGATCGACAAGTTGCGCGAGATGGGCCACCAGTGCGAGATCGCCGAGCACTTCAAGCGCGCCATTCTTGGCCGCGGCCAGGTCATCCGCAAGGTTATCGACCCCTCTGGCAGGACGGTCTGGGCGGGCGGCAGCGACCCGCGTGCCGATGGATGCGCTGTCGGGCAGATCTAGATGACAGGAGGTGAAGCCCTGAGCTCGTGTGGCGCGAGAATAGTTGATAGGAGAATAGTCTCCAGTTTCTCTGGGTTTAATGCACAGGATTGCGTCCTGGGACAAAGGCTACATACAGGCTACATGGGTGCATACGAGGTAGATTCCGAGAAGGTCATTGCATGTGCGAACAGACTAGCGTGCAGCATGCTGTGTGCCGATCGCTGGGCGTTATCCAGCGCCTGGGCGAGCTGAATCCTTGTCTCCCACGCCTGTTCGATCTCCTGATCTCCGGGCCTTCACTTGCGCCCGCCTCCACACGCCTGCAGCTGTAGCGACGTTCCGCTCACCGAATCATGATCCGGGGACGCTCGTCTGTCGTGCGCTGTTTCCATCCTACGATGAGTTGCGGAATTACTCGACTTTCAACTTCATCCTGGGGCGACTTCAGGGCATTTAGTAAAAGTAAGCACCGCACCTAGCTCTGAAGACGAAGGAATGAGCCAGACGGGAAGCAAGAGGAGATAAATCCATTCTAGACACGCTCTCTTTCTGTGCGCCCCCAGCTCGGCGGATATCGCCCATGAGCTGACCCCAGTCTTGGCTCGATGCTCAAGTATCCCGTTGTAGGTTCTGGCATGTTAAACGACGCACAGGCGACTCCTTCTGCCTTAAAGTCAGACCCTCTTCAGCTCGCAAATGAGACATTCATTAGCTGACCCCAATCTCCTTACAGCGGGCAGGCAATGCGGTTTTGGAAGCTCGAGGGTAAACGAAAACACACTAGGCTGCGGAATTCTATCACAGTGTTAGCTCACCACCCCGTAGGTCCGCCTCAAGAGCTGACCCCAGTGTCTTCAGACAGTGAATTGATCCTTTGAGAATTCCTAACTCCAACCCAGAGCCCAGCTCGTAGTGAGTCCCCCCTGCAAACTTGGTATCTGGACTGAATGTGCTGACCCCAGCCTCTTCACTCGCATCCTGAGTTCTCTGAACGGTTTTGTCTAACTACGCCCAAGAATGGCGCCATACCGAATCAAGTGAGTGAGTGACCTTGTACTGCTTGCTTTCATCCGAGGTCAGCTGGCCTTCAGGCGTGAGTATACTCTAGCTTCGACGACACGCCTTGCGTTAGCTGATCGCAGCGTCTCCCAAACTCGCAACTTGTGAGTTGCCCGCACGATCGCAGTCATCAACTCTACTCTAAGACTCCGGTTGCCACACCTCATAGAAGTGAGTGGCCGCAGTGCAGTTTGCTGTACACCTCCCCAATCAGGGATGACCGCCAGGCGTGAGTATTGCTTAGCTTTCACTGCCTCGCGTTTGTGCCAGCTAATCGCAGCCTCTCCGTAGTTCCACGCGCATGCACGTCTGGCCATGGTCCTTGCATATCGTACAACATCTACTGATCTAACAACCCAAGACACATGCACTGATCATCGAACGCTAACCGTACGGCTAGCATTACTTCCCCCGCTGTTCGCCAGCGCGCGCTTCTCGGGCGCGACGCTGGCTGACCGCGTAGCAGTGCGTTCGACGATGGAGGTACCGTCGCGGAATCGTGCCTTGAAGAGCACGTTCGCGTTCGTGAACAGGCCCTCCTTGAGGGACACGACGATGAACTGCGATCCCTTGAAGCGGTTGCGGAAGAGCTGGCCGATGTGCTGCGTGTGCTGCAGGTCGAGGGCGGCGTCGATCTCGTCGAGAATATACATTGGCGCGGGCTTGAATTGGAGCAGGGACATGATGAGCGAGAGCGCGATAAGGGAACGCTGCCCGCCGGACAGTTCCGTGAGACTTTGCTTCCACACACTGCCGAGACGGACCTTGACCTCAAGACCCTCGGTCAGGTCCTGGCCCTCTGGCGGCTGCAGCTTGGCAAAGTTACCGGGCAGGAGCTCCTCGAAGATCAGACCAAAGTCGCCGTTCACCTTTTCCCACGTCTTGAGCAGGGCGTCCCGCTTGTACCGGTCCAGCTCGGTGATCGTCGCCTCGATCTTGGCCTTGTCTTTCAGGACCGTGGCCATCATCTTCTGCAGCGCAGCCTCCTTCTTCTCGACACTGTCGATCATGTTCATGACCTTGGTGTTGATCTTACGGCCCATGCCCTTGTGCTGCGCCTCGAGCTCGCGGCACTGCTCGCGCGCCTGCGACAGGTTGACACCGTGGAAATCGTACGGCGTGCCACGCTGCCCGAAGAACTGCTTCTCCTCGAGAATCCAGCTGAACTGCTTCTCGAGGTTGTCCTTGGCCGACTCAGACGCGGAACGCTCCTTGCTGATGACACCCAGGTCGTGCTCGAGCTTCTTCAGGGCCAGCTCGCAGTCGACAATCTCCTGCTTCTTCGCCTTGAGGTCGCGCTCGAGGTCAGCGAGCTCGTTGTCGAACGCAACAAGGACGGCACGCTCAGCACGGAGCTTGTCCTCCATCGCCTTGTAGTCGGCCTGGTGCTTGGCGACGCGCGAGTGGAGCTTCTGCAGCTCAGCTTGGCTTTTCTTCAGCGCTTCCTGCGCCTCGGTGAGTTCCTCCTTGGCCGCCTCGATGTCGCCCTCGAGCTGCTGCACCTCAAGCTCGGCCGTCTGCACCTCCTTCTGGCGCGACTTGACATCGGCAGTCTTCTTGCCGAGAGCCTTCTTGCGCGCGGCAATGTCCGCCTTGATCTCCTTCAGCTTGCTGTCCTTGTTGTTGCTAAAGTCGGCCATGTCCTGCTCCAGGCGCTTGCACTCGGCCTCGGCCTCCTTCTTCTTGGCCTTGGCAGACTCAACGACTGCCTTGAGCTCGGCGAGCGTCTTGCGCGCGGCCTCGACTTCGGCGATGATCTTGGTCGCGTTTGAGCCGCTGATCTGGTCCTCGAGAAGCTTGACCTCGTGCGCGCACAGGTCGAGCTGACGCTTGTCCTTGCGCCACTGGTCGATCTGCTTCTTGGCGCCGGCAAGCTCCTGGGACGCATTGGCAAGCACCTTCTTGTACTTGGCCATCTCGCGCTCGATCGCGCGAAGCTCCTGCACCTTGACAAGCAGTCCAGAGGAGGAGGGCGCGGCGCCACCGGAGAGCGTGCCGGACGGGTCATACACGTCTCCCTGGAGGGTGACAGAGCGCACGCCGATGTTACGGTTGAACGTGACGGCCTGCGCGGCCTCCTTATCCTTGGCGATGAAGACGTCGCCGAAGACATACGACATGGCGGCGCTGACCTCGTCATCGTAGCCGACCAAGTCGAGCGCGAGGTTGACTTTGCCTGGAGCGACCTTGTTGGCGGCGGCAATCTTCTCCGCTGACATGCGGAATGCGTTGATCTTGTTGAGGGGAATGATCGTGACGCGCTTGCGCAGCTTGCCATGGTTCAGCAGAGCCGAGCCAACCTTCTCATCCTCGACGACAACGTTGTAGAGCTTGCCACCGGCGCAGATTTCGAGTGCGGTTGAAGCGGCAAAGTTGGACTGGTTCAGGTCGATGAGTGTCGCAACGAGACCCTTGACCTGCGACCGGTCGAAGCCGGCGTACGGGTCCGAGTAGGAAAAGTCAATAGCGGCGAGGCGAGACTTGATCGCGTCACGCTTCTCGCCGAGCTCCGAGACCTTCTGGCCCGCCTCGGCCTGGCGCTCGAGCAGCTCGCGCTCCTTCTCGTCGTCCCAACCGGCCGACTCGACACGCGCCTGCAGCTTCTCGGCCTCGGCGCGCTTGGCCGCGAGCTCCTTCAGGAGACCCTCACCCTCCTTCTCGGCCTTCTTCGCGCGCGGCTCCTTCTCCTTGATCTCCCGCTCGGCGTGTCCAATCTTGACCTTGGCCTGTTCGGCTTCGGTACCGGCGGCGGCCAGTCGAGCCTTGGCCTCGGCGAGCTGGCCCATGTAGCCACCGGCCTCCTCCTCGTTGTTCAGCGAGAGACCCGTCAGCAGCGTCTGGAGCAGCTCTTCAGTCTTGGCGAGCTCGGCAGCGCCAGCGTCGTACGCCTCCTTCAGTTCAGCGAAAGAGGCGGCTTCGTCCTCGGCGGACTGTCTCTTCTTCCCGAGGGCGTCCTCGGCCTGGCGTCAGTTTCAATCCCGACCTTACAACTCACATCCTTGATAGCCTTCTGGGCGGTCTCGACGCGCTTCGTGTCCTCGGCGACAGTGCTCTCGTGCAGTTCGAGCTGAGCCTTGACCTTGACGAGCTCGCGCTCGAGCTCGTTGAAGGCGTCCGTCAGGGCCTGCATCTTGCCGCCCTTGGCCATCTCCTTGGTACGGCGCGCCTCGATTTCCTCGCGCTCCTTCTCCATGTCCTTGCACTCCTTGCCACCGCGCTCAACGTCCTCCTTGACGCGGGCGATCTCAGCCCTCTTCTGCGCGATCGTGTCGGCGCTCTTGTCGAGGCGGTCAACAACGACCTGCCACTCATACGCCTTGACGAGGCGCGTGAGGCGCTCAAGCTCGGTCGTCGCCTTCTGATACTCGAGGTAGGAGCGCTTCTCGGCACGCAGCTTCTCGAGCTTCGGATCGATCTCCTCGCGGAGCAGGCTCTCGATCTCCTCGACCTTCTTGTCCTTCTTCGCCATCGTCTTGACCGCCTTCTCCTTGCGCTCCTCGAACATGCGCGTTCCCGCGGCTTCCTCGACCATGCCGAGGATCTCTGCCGGCTTCATGTTGAGCACCTTGGTGATCTTGCCCTGCATGATCAGGAAGTTGGGATTGTTGATGTTGAGCTGGACCGACTGGAACAGGTTCTGGATCGTCTGCAGTGTGCTCTTGTGTCCGTTCAGGAGGTACTTGGACACGTTGCCGACGGCGATCTGGCGGGTGACTGTGATCTGCGGTGTGTTCTCGAATCCGACAGGAGACTTGGAGCGGTCCTGGTTGTTGAACACGATCGTGACCGATGCCTTGGTGACACCCGCCTGACCACGCTTGTAGATGAGGTCCATCAGGTTGTTCGCGCGCACTGACTGCATGTTCGTGATTCCGAGCACGAAACAGATCGCATCGAGAATGTTTGACTTGCCGGATCCGTTGAGACCCGTGATGGCGTTGAACGACTCATCGAAGCCTGCCGTCAGCACAACAACCGTCGATCGACGCACCCGAAATCGTCGTTCGCACCGGGTACGACTTGAAGCCTGGGATCAGCTCTACGCTAAGGGCGAAGCTAACCGTCGAGGATGAGTTCCTCGATCCTCATAGTGTCGTGTCGCTTGCTGGCGGTTGTGGTTAGTGGACGTTCCAAGGATTCAGCACAAACAAGCCCGGCCGGTGATGTCAACAAAACAGGCGCGGTGTTGTTGTGGTCTTGCGCGTGATACATTTGCTTCCGCTAACACACGTGGGGTTAGATCCCACGTCAACAATCTTAAGTTGAGACACGAGCTAGCGGAGGAGGATATGCATACGCGATAAGGTTTCGAGCCAGAGACAACCGTTCTGTGCGTTCGGTGTGCTTCTGGGTGGCCCTCCCGCGAGGTACAGGTACAGCGGCGGTGTACACCGCTGCGTTCACGCTGTCCAGCGGTGCAAGATTGAATGCAACAGCGCATTCCGGATCGAATCTCCGCACAAGAGATAAGCGGCATAGACATTCCGGACGGAGGAACTTCCGGGTTCCTTGTTCGCGCATGCCGCTGAGAGCCGTGTGTCTCGGCGCCCATTTCGGATCTGACGCAGTGCTCGCGATCTCGATCTTTGCAGATCCATACCCTCCTTCCTCGCTCGCGTGTGGTCGCTGAGGGAGGCAGATGCATGCCTCTTCTTCGTCGCCCGGCCACGCGATGCCTTCGGCGTCCTTCCATGGCGAACGAATTTCAGAGTGCGTGCTTCGCACCCCGCGTTATCCGAGTGTGGCTTCGGCGTCACCTTCGCAGCAAAGTAGCAGTCTTCCTTCTCCGAGACTGCGGGTGCCACGGGAGAAGACCACGACTGCCATGAGGGAAGACAGCTAGTGAAGCGGGAGCAGACAGCTCCGAAAGGTCCCACTACAGACGGATACTCTGCTTGCTCGCTACCACCTGCGCAACTGCGCCAAACGCCGAGGAAGCGACGCGTGCTGCATCGCTATCAGGTGTGACGCTTGGGCCGTGGCGCCACTCAGGGGTGGCGAGGTGGCCAGCTGGCAATGGGAATGGGCGTGGGCAGCTGCTTGCTGGAATGTCGGTGCGAAGGTGGACTCTCGTGTGCGCTAGGTCTGCGATAATGGCAGAGCGGAACGGCGTCCAGAGCCAAGGAGAGGTCACAGAGAAACCACTGCCGATGGATAAGCAGGCGCTTCGAAGCCCGTCGCCAAGATCAACCGGGACAGACACCGGTCCCGTCACCGCTCGCTGTTGATAGACCGCACTGACTCGGAGAGTGTAGCCACCTGCGCAACCCGGTATGCATATGAGCGCCATGGTAAGGAGCGTGCCCGCCGCAGTGGGCAGGAAGCAGTGCAGCTGTCTGGAGAGAGGTATGCGGCGTACGTGCTGGCCCTGCTCTGCACGTCCTGCACGTCAGCACCAGGGCGCATAGGCCGAGCGAGCGAGCGAGTGCTTCATCCAGCGACCTTTACACAGCGACGCACGGATCCCTGCATTCGCGATGATTATTCTGGGCGCTCGTCTTCCCTCAAGGGATTGGGGTGAACACCTGAGGGAACAGGGGCAAGGGAGGGGCGCACTTTGCCGCCGGGCCTCCTATCCTCTCATCCTGGGTCCTGGGGATGGGCCCTGGCGCGGCCATTTATGGTCCCTTCCCTCCGCTTTCTAATACTCGCGCACGCAGCACATAGTGAGCAAGCACAGAGTGACACGCCGAGTGAAGAGTGAAGAGTGATGCGAGCAACACCCTGCCACGTCAGTAAGCACGTTTGGGAACACTGGAATTGCAGGGCGAAGGTGCGAGCCGCCTAGTCGCCGCCTCTGACGCGTCTGACATGCAGCGTATTCAGCGCCATGCCGTCCTCGGCATATCGCGAGCGCGATGTTAGTCAGATGCGAGTGCCGCAGAATCGTCTCATGAAGAGCCGTTAAGCCGTTCATATCGTGTTAGGACCAGCGGCAGGAACAGTGTGGCCAGAGCAGGGGCTCATGAAACCCACGGGCCACGATGGCACCAACGATCGGGCACGGTACGTGCCTCACTCTGTGCCCTGCGTAAGCGTGTATGCGTACATGTTTGGGGCGCTGGAACCCATGCTACGCCGGTGGAAGCGGTACAAGCGACCCGCAAACTGTGCGGCAACCTTAACAGCCTTAGCAGTGTTTCTGACTTCAGTTAGGCGCTGCCGGCGCTTAAAGGTTTGCACTGCTGAGAACCTTCCGAGCTTCTTCCAGCCTCCACCGTACAGCCAGCGACGTTCCTCTGCGGCCCATCGTCGCCTGTGCTTGCGCCAAGCCTCCGATGAATTGGACCCGCATCATCGCATCTCCAGCGAGATCGCGAGAGCGAAAGCGCGAGCGCACTCCGCTCCGCTGCAGCCGCTCGTTGCCTGTGACCGGAGGAGCTGCGGGTGGCAGCCAGCATTCGCGCGCTGTTTGGACGGTGTTGTGCTCGGCGCACGCGCGTGACTTGAAAAGGACGGATCAGCAGTCTGGGACGCGACGAAGGGGCGCACACACCGCACACCGCATTGTGCACAGCAAAAGACGCGTTGCGGTTCTGCGCCCTGAGCCTTGTTCTTTTCTTGATTTCTGCCGCCAGCGTGTCAAATGCGGTACTTGCTCCCAGCTAATACGCCGCACTATCATTGCTTGCGGTACTGCGCACCGCACAAGACAAACATTACCTGGACACCAGAAGAGGCGCTCGCACTGCGTCAAGTCGCTGTGATAAGAGCTGGAATCAGAGCACGGACTGGAACGCCCCCGCAATCCGCAACCTGGCGGCCAACCGACTGTCCACAGGCTGCTGGTGGCCGTTTCGGACTAGCGCCTTTGACATGTTTGGATGTTTACTGCTTTCCCACACGTCTGCGCTGCATGGGATTCCAACGCATGAGAACGCCGCGATCAGAATGTCCCAAACAACTCCAAGTATAGACTGCGAGCGTTTTGCAAACATGCAACTCGCAGGCTGACAACTGAAAGGCAGCAGGTGTCGTTTCATTGAAACTGGACGTCTGAAATTTATGTGGCTTCTATAGTGTCGCTGTCGAAATGACACGGACCCTGAAGGAACCTGATTCGCGTGGATATGAACCCTGGCTGCCTTGCCCTGCAGCGCATTTTTTTCGCGTCTCAGCACCCCTCCCCTGCCGGCTCCCTGCTGCTTGGCTGTGGCTTGGCTGCAGACTAAGACTGCATGTCCCTGCCTTGCTCCTGGGTCTCCAGCTGACCCGGTGGGTGCCTGGGATTCCATCTCAGCTATCTCAGAGAAGGCGACCAGCTAGAGCAGAGGGAAGATGCGATGCGATGCGTTGCCTATGGCACTGCGGTACGGCACACACGGCATACGGTCAGCCCAGCCCAGCCGCTAGGCCGGTCGCTCGGTTGCTTGCTCGCTCACTGACACTGCAGACTTGCGCACACCAGCACACCACACCAGCGCTGATCCCTTAAACCTAACAGCAGCCGTTTGACCCTGGCCGCTGCCGGGTCTCGGGTCTGATGCCTTTCGCTCAAGCACACCCGCACGCACGCCTCCGGATCCTTGCCCGTAATCCTGCGTGCAGAACGTCCTGAGACTTCCTGAGACTTCCTGAGCTCCAGCCAAGGCCCTCTCGCCGTCCCTCGCCCTCCGACCTCACCCTTGACCTTGACCACCAGCCAATGTCAAGCAGGACCCAAGGCTAGCTAAGCATCTGCCTGTACCAGACACTCACTCCTGGCATCCTGGGTGCTGCGCAGGTCCTGCGCTGTCCTTGGCCTCACTTTCGCGCCGTAGACCGAACACCGCGGCCACCGCTGTCAAGTCTCATATCTTTCCGAGTCTCCACACCTCCTCTCCATCTCGCTCACCTCGGCCTCCTCCTTCCTCCCGACCCCACCCACCCACTCACCCACACACACCGAGACAGCAACGTCTCCTTCATCCCCCGACTCTCCACCTCCCGACACGACTGGCTCGGCTTTGGAAACACGCACGCTCAGCGCAAAAGTGTGCTTTCCCCTCCACTCTGATCTAAATGTCCTAACCAGTCTGAGAAGAGATCCGCACCCCCGCCTCGTCTCTCTCCGACTCCTCCAACACAGGACGCTCACACACACTTCCAACACAGCTCCCCTTACCCTCTCCCACTCACACCCTTTGACCTCTTTGTCGACTACTCACTATCCTTTAATCTTCTCATCATCTTTCGACGACGACGCGACGACGACCCTGATTACTTCTCTTCCTCCTGCTCGTGACTGGTTCCCGACGCTCCCGACACGACCACACCAGCTGCACATCGCACCAGCTCGCTCACGTTACGACGCGCACAACATTTTTCTTGCTCATTGTACATTACCGCACGCATTCATCACCATAATCGCCGGTGCACGTCTCGCTCACGCGTCTCGAATATTCCTGAGATCCATCAGTCGGATCACAGGAGCTCGCACCCCCCTCCACGCCACGCTAGCACTATCGCAACCCCCGCCTCCTCCACCTCGCATCTGCTGCTGAACGTCGAGCTCAAGACACGAGCCTGATCATGCGCAGAGGGTCTAGTACCCGCGACTTTGCGCCGGGGCGATGGGTCCCCCGTTTGCTCGCCATCGGGCTGCTCGCCCTGGTGGTAGGCGTGAGGGCGCACGTCTACAACGAGACGCTAGACCCCTGGAACCTCAACAAAAATCAAGGTGTGTTGATCGCTCGGCGGTGAACAGGCAGTGCGCGGCGTACTGACCCAACACAGATGCGACGGACTGCATCGATTACTCAACGCATAAGCGACAAAACTACACGACATCGCCCCCGAACTGGAGAGTGAGTGGGGCCCGGGCCCTCAACAAACACAGCGAGGGCGGCATTTGTTCGCCGTAACCAAAGCTAATGGTCTCAGGAGCTCCCGACGTACACCATGCTCGCGGACAAGTGGATCGATGGAGATCCGACGAACAACGACTTCTTCGGTCTCATCTACGAGTACGACTGGCGCGAGACGCAGCTCCGATCAGGAGGCGACGTCGCGGGTCTGCGCGACCCCCGTGGTCTGGACTACATCCAGAGCATGGGCTACCGGGCTATCTATATTGCAGGTACGCCGTTCGTCAACATGCCGTGGCAGGCAGACGGATACTCGGCCATCGACTTCGGTCTCCTCGATCCGCATTTCGGAACGGTGGAGGAGTGGGCCGCCTGGATTGATGAGGTGCACGACCGCGGGATGTATGTCATCTTCGACTTCACCGTCGGTACCATGGGCGACCTCATCGGTTTCAAGGGGTAAGTGCTGATATCATTGATCGGGAGCTGACAGCAGACACCTGAACTCTTCCACGCCGTTCAACACGAATGAGTACGAAGTGCAGTGGAAGCTGCCGGACTACGGACCGTGGGGCCTCAACAAGTACCCCGACTTCAACTTCACGAACGACTACAACGAGTCGTGCCAGTACCCCACGTTCTGGGACGAGTCGGGTGTCATTCTGGATATGGGCATGGAGGGCTGCTACGCCAGTACCTTTGACCACTACGGAGACATTGAGGCGTTCGGTGTCTTCCCCGACTGGATGCGTCAGCTCGCCAAGTTCGCCTCCGTGCAGGACCGTCTGCGTGAGTGGCGCCCCGACGTGATGGACCGTCTCACAGTGTTCTCGTGCATGTGTATCGAGGCGCTCGACATCGACGGCATCCGTATCGACAAGGCCATTCAGGTCACGGTCGACGGTCTCGCCAAGTGGTCGCACGCTACCCGTGAGTGTGCCAGGAAGCTCGGCAAGGAGAACTTCTTCATTCCCGGAGAAATCACGGGTGGTGACACATTCGGTTCTATCTACATCGGCCGTGGACGTACTCCCCAGATGCGCGCGACGACCGAGGAGTCGCTGAACTTCACCCACGAGGACATGTCCAAGTTCATCCGTGACCGCTACGATGCCCCCGTCGACGCCGCGGCGTTCCACTACTCGCTGTACCGTGCGATTCTCCGTTGGCTCGGCATGGACGGAATGCTGTCCGCTGGTTACGATCTCGAGGTCAACTTCGTCAACATGTGGAACACCATGCTCATCAACAACGACTTCCTGAACCAGATGACTGGCGACTTTGACCCGCGTCACATGTGGGGTGTCACCAACCAGGATGTGTTCCGTTGGCCGATGATGGCCCAGGGTGTCGAGCGTCAGCTCGTCGGATCCTTCGTCACGCATCTTCTGATGCCCGGCATGCCCAAGGCGTGGTACGGTGAGGAGCAGGAGTTTTATATTCTGGACAGCAGTGCCTCGAACTATCTGTATGCCCGTCAAGGCATGGTCGCTACTGGCGCCTGGAAGCGGCACGGGTGCTACCGTCTTGGTGCTGATCAGTATTTCAACCTGCCCTACGACCGAGCTCTCATGGGATGTCTCGACGACAAGGTCGCCCTCGACCACTTGGACCCGACCGCGCCGATCCGCCGCACGTTCCGAAACATGAACTACATCCGTCGCCAGTTCCCTGGTATACAGGACGGATTCATGCTGTCCCGACTCAGCAACCACACTGAGATGATTCAGTACCCAGGCTCTGGCGACATCCAGACCGAGACCGGCATGTGGTCGTCCGTCCGTGGCCCGTCGCCGAAGCAGATGGGCTCTGGCGGTATCTGGAACAGCGACGGTGACCTGACGCAGAACGTCTGGCTGATCTACACCAACCTCAACGTCTCCAAGACTTACGAGGTGAACTGCCGCGACAACCCGATCGTCGGTCCCTACAACTCTGGAACCACCGTCAAGAACCTGCTCTACCCCTACGATGAGAAAACTCTCGAGGACATCAACACCAATGAGGCTAACCGTGGCTGTATCTCGAAGCTCGAGCTCGAGCCCTTTGACTTCAAGGCCTACGTTCCCGTCTCGCGCTGGGTCAGCATGCTGCCGTCGATCTCCGGCTTCAAGCCGGGCCACGATGCCCGCGTCCCGAAGGATGGCGACACCGTCGATATTGAGATCGAGTGGGACCAGGAGATGGACTGTGACAGCGTCAACCAGGCTGTGTTGGACCTCGATGCCCTCACGTTTGTCGGTCAGCCGGGTGCCTCGCCGAAGCCGAAGCTGGTGGCCACCGGACAGTTTAGCGGCTGTCAGACGATCCAGAACCCCGAAGCGCACGAGTTCGTCAGTGCTGCTCCCTCGCAGTGGAAGTGGACTGGCCAGATCCAGAATGCCGCGGAGGGAATGTACCACCTCAAGATCAAGCCTGTTGCCGCCCAGGGTGGTAACCGCACGACCGAAATCGCCGATCACCTGCTCTTCCGTATTGGTAGCGAGCAGAACTCGTTCGTCTTCCCCGACGAGGACTACGACAACTCGATCTTCGAGGTCTCGGGCGGATCGTACACCCTGAAGCACAGGGCTTGGGGTGCCGACAAGTTCCGCTACTCTGCCGACTTTGGCAAGCGCTGGACCCCCTGGACCGACATGGAGGAGACGACCGAGCTAAACGCCACAGCCTTCAAGGACCACTGGTGGAAGGGCGACCATCTCATGGTCCAGTACTACTCGGCCCTCGGAGGAACGGCTGCCCAGGTCGTTCACGCTGACGCCAACTACAACGGTCCTCAGCGTCGCTGGCCGCAGATGCTGCTCCGCGGAAAGTTCAACGGATGGGGTTACGACCTCGGCATGGACGCGCATCTCACGCAGAAGGACAACGGCGACTGGCAGATCCCCGTCGGCTCTGCCTGGCCCTCGCAGTTCCAGCTGAACATTTGGGCGTTTGACGATTACTTCTATGGAGACGCTGACGGCGATGGCGTTATCGACCGCCTTCCTCCCAACTCTCTGACACCAAACTTCCTGAACGTCTCGGCTCCTCCTCGTCCTCACCTGTCGTGGGAGATTCACGTCAACGACAAGACCGGCAAGTGGTCCCTCGTGCCGCTCGGTCACGAGAGCTCGTCGATCATCGTCTTTGCGCTCCTCCTGGTCATCCCCGTTCTCACTGCCCTGGCTGCCGCTGCCATCTTCCGCTACTCCTTCTACCAGATCAAGATCAACAAATGGGGTCAGAAGCCCGTCAAGGAGTCGAGCTACTTCCCCATTGTTGGAGGAGCTGCGCACCACGACAAGAAGGACGGTGCGATGTCGGAGAAGCACGGCGCCGGCGCGGTCGTCCACCACCACGAGAAGCTCAAGCCCCTCGACCACCCGATCGGATGGCCCGAGCTTCCCTCCAAGCGC
This sequence comes from Trichosporon coremiiforme, assembly GCA_039545355.1. Classification (NCBI taxonomy): domain Eukaryota; kingdom Fungi; phylum Basidiomycota; class Tremellomycetes; order Trichosporonales; family Trichosporonaceae; genus Trichosporon; species Trichosporon coremiiforme. The sequence goes on from BCJJ01000006.1 coordinate 1,178,263, forward strand.
CGTAAGGTCCTCATTGCGACGCTCGAGTACGAGATCTTCGACTGGCAACTCAAGGTCAAGATCGGTGGTCTCGGTGTCATGTCCGGTCTCATGGGCAAGGCGATGACGGATGTTGACCTCATTTGGATTATCCCCAAGGTGCAGGACCTCGACTACCCCATGGGCGAGTACGCCGAGCCTATCGAGGTCACCATCTTCGGTGAACCGTACCTCATCGAGGTCGAGACCCACCAGCTCGACAACATCACGTACATCATCCTCGACTCGCCCGTGTTCCGTGCCCAGACCAAGTCCGACCCCTACCCCCAGCGCATGGACGACCTCAGCTCTGCCATCTTCTACTCGACCTGGAACCAGGCCATCGCCGAGACGATCCGCCGTTTCCCGGACATTGACATCTACCACATCAACGACTACCACGGTGCCCTCGCTCCTCTCTATCTGCTTCCCCAGATCATGCCCGTCTGTCTCTCGCTACACAACGCCGAGTTCCAGGGTCTCTGGCCGCTGCGTACGAAGGAGGAGATGAAGGAGGTCTGCGCGGCGTTCAACATCTCGAAGGATGTGTGCTCCAAATACGTCCAGTTCGGTAACACGTTCAACCTGCTGCACGCCGCCGCCTCGTTCATCTCGCACCACCAGAAGTCGGTCGGTGTCGCCGGTGTGTCCGACAAGTACGGAAAGCGTTCATGGGCTCGTTACCCCGCGCTCTGGACTCTGCGTAACATTGACTCGCTCCCGAACCCCGACCCTACGGATATCGCTGCCCTGGACGACAAGCAGGTGGACGTCGACAAGATCCAAATTGACGCCGACGCCGAGGCTAAGCGTCCCGAATTCAAGCGCCAGGCGCAGGAGTGGGCCGGCATCAAGCAGGATCCCAACGCCGACCTGTTCGTATTCGTCGGTCGTTGGTCCAAGCAGAAGGGTGTCGACCTCATCGCCGACGTCATGCCTTCCCTGCTCGAGAAGAAGCCCAAGATCCAGCTCATCTGTGTTGGTCCCGTCATTGATCTTTACGGTCGTTTCGCCGCCGAGAAGCTCGCCCGTCTCATGGAGATGTACCCCGACCGCGTCTACTCCAAGCCCGAGTTCACTGCCCTGCCGCCGTACCTGTTCTCCGGCGCCGACTTCGCCCTTATCCCGTCGCGTGACGAGCCGTTCGGTCTCGTCGCCGTCGAGTTCGGTCGTAAGGGTGCCCTCGGTGTCGGCTCGCGTCTTGGTGGTCTCGGTCTCATGCCCGGTTGGTGGTTCCCCGTCGAGTCTCCGGCTGCCCAGCACATGCTGTCTCAGCTCACAAAGACGATCAAGCTTGCGCTCAAGTCGACCCAGGAGGAGCGTGCGATCCTGCGTGCCCGTTCCGCCGTCCAGCGTTTCCCCGTCGTCGAGTGGCGTCAGCGTCTCGAGGACTTCCAGCGTCGTTCAATTCAGACGTCTCGTTCGCTCGCCGGCGAGCACGCGTGGAACTTCAATGGTCCTTCGCCCGACGGACCCAGCTTCGCGCCGCCCTCGGGCGACCCCGCTGCCTCGCTTGCTGCCCTTACCGCCCGTTCTGGAACTCCCGACTCTGCAATGTCCCAGGACTACCCCGGTTCAAACATACCGCCTGGTGCTGCCAGCCCTGGTTCTGGCTTGCTCGCTCATGATTACCACCGTCGTTTCGAGTCACCCAACAGGGATTCGGGAGAGTCATACTTCGACGACGGTGCTGACGATGTGTCGATGTCGAGCCGCGGCCACCCCAAGTTCTTCTCTGGCATGGATGATGACCAGTCGATAATGTCGTCTGACCCGGGAGACACGACCACGGTCCACACTGGCGCTTTTGCCGACGGCGGCGGTGGCTCGAGCCACGCCTACGACAACTTCCTGGCTGCCGCCAACAGGCAGTTCGCCAAGAACCAGGGCAACAAGAGCGTTCCCGACCCGTTCATGGAGCGTCGTCAGAGCTCCATGAGCATGAACTCGGAGTTTGCTCCCAGTCGACCGTTCTCGATCAACTCGCGTGTTTCATCCTTCGACTCCATCTCTAGCATTGTCGATGAGAAGGGTGCTTCCTCCTCCATCAACAAGGCCATGGAGTCGTTCACCGACGCCGACGGTGAGGTCTCGCAGGCGTTCGTCCAGAAGCTGCAGAATCTGTCATCGGCCAACTCGAAGGGCGACCTGTGTATCGAAAAGTTCCTGATCAAGTCGGAGAAACAGTTCTTCAGCGAGATGAAGCGCGAGAAGCTCACTGCCGCGTCGGTCCGCTCCCGCGACTCGTTCCGCGAGTCCATGTTCCACTCGTCGCATTCTGGCGCTCCGCATGGCGTCGACGGCTTCCGCCCCGAGTCGCCCGTGTACAACTCGATGTCGGGCCACAGCGGTGAGGCGTACTCGTGGGAGAACCCGGGCACGTTCGGCGCCGAGGAGGACAACGAGAAGCCGATGACTCGCTTACAGGTGATCATGGACCACTCGATTTGGGGCTGGCCGCTGTATGCAATCGTCCTGTCGCTCGGCCAGCTGCTCAGTGCGACGTCGTTCCAGCTCTCGCTTCTCGGTGGTTCCAGCACACAGACGGCCGTCGACATGTACATCATCTGTGCGATCTTCGTCGTCGCCACGGTCTTCTGGTACACGCTCTTCCGCATGCGCCCCTCGGTCTACGTTCTCTCGCTCCCCTGGGTCCTGTTCGCGATCGCCTTCTTCCTCGTCGGCTTCCCGTCGCTGCATGGCCCGTTCATCCCGCCTCAGCAGTGGCTCACTAAGGTCGCGACGTGGTTTTACGCGATGGCGTCCGCCGCCGGTTTCCTCTTCTTCGGTCTCAACTTCGGTGAGGAAGCCGGAGCTGCGACAGAGGTCTGGATCATGCGTGCGTGCGTCGTGCAAGGTCTGCAACAGATCTGGGTGTCCGCGCTCTGGTACTGGGGCTACACGCTCAGCGGCACCGACCCGGACAAGTACATCCCGTCGGTCGCAATCATTTGCGTCGTCTGGCCGCTCGCCGCCGTCTCTCTGTTGTTCGCCGTGCTCATGTACTGGGGTCTGCCGGAGTACTACCACCAGATCCCGCCGTACGTGCCGAACTTCTTCAAGACGTTGGTCCGCCGAAAGCTCGTCATCTGGTTCCTCATCTCGGAGATCCTGCGCAACTACTGGCTCTCGCCTGTCTACGGCCGCAACTGGCAGTTCCTGTGGCAGGCCGCCGACGTCCCCAAGTGGTCTATTGTGATCATGATCATCATCTTCTTCATCGGCATCTGGGGTCTGCTGCTCGGCATCCTCATCAAGTACTCGAAGGTGCACGCGTGGCTTCTGCCCGTCTTTGCTGTCGGTCTCGGCTGCCCCCGCTGGTGCCAGATGTTCTGGGGTGTCTCCGGTCTCGGCCTCTACGTCTCGTGGGGCGGCGGCGCCGGTCCGTACATCGGAACCTGCACGTGGCTGTGGCTCGGTGTCCTGGACGCGATCCAGGGTGTCGGTCTCGGTATGATCCTGCTTCAGACGCTGTCTCGTCTGCACGTGTGTGCGACGCTCGCGGCGGCGCAGTTCATTGGTTCCATCGTCGTCATGATTGCGCGCGCGACGGCGCCGGACAAGGTCGGTCCCGGTCCCGTCTTCCCGAACCCGGCGCTGTACAACCCCGAGACGGGCGAGAACAACCCTGTCGCGCACTATGAGTTCTGGATCTGTCTCGTCTGCCAGATGGTCATTCCGTTCGGCTACTTCTTCTTCTTCCGCAAGGAGCAGCTGACCAAGCCATAATCTGGGTCGTGTAAATACCCCCTCGAGGTCTTTGTGCTCCGCGGAGCCCAGGACGTCAACCCCGGCCCGCGTTCAGCTCAAAAGCAGGAGCAAGCGCGGGTCGGTTCCCAACCCCAAGCAACAAGCAAGCATATATATATACAACAACTCCAAGCTCACAACGTTAGATAGTTTTGGAAAACTCTGATATCCCTCGGATCACACCAACTGGACCCTTTCTCTTCATCAGCATGGACTCTTAACTCTGTCTCTGTCATGCATCGTATAGTATCATGTAAGCCGAGTGCGGAGACGCAAGGCGGGGCATTGAGGCATCGGGAAGTAGACGTGAGACACATCGAATCTGCAGCGCGGTGGCGCCGAACTTGTCTGCCGCACAGGGGACACAGAATAATACATGAACGGCTACGGCCGACTCGCTCGACTCGCCTCCGGCTCGTCTCCGCAGGCTAATGGTCATCCTCCTCCTCGCCCGGACACCCCCCGGGCCCGTCCATCTCCTCGAAACTGGCGTACTTGGACGCACACCAGAAACAGAACATGTGCTCGTTCCGGAGCTGGCTCACGAGGAAGGCGAGGTTATCAGCCGCCTGGGTGTCAGTTTGAACTCGCACATCCCTAACTGTGCTGCAGAATAGAGTTGGGGGAAGAAGAAGGGAGAGGGAAGACTCACATCCATAGCGAGCACGCGCTTCGTACCACTGACGACCTCGTCCCAGTCCATGCTCTCCTCGAGCTCGCTCTCTTCCTTCAGCGCCTCCTTTTTTGCGTCCTTCTCGGGGTTGGAGATGCTGAACCGGATGTCTCCGTCATCGTCGCCGCCGAGAGAGCTTAGCATGTCACGACGCATCTGCGCGCGGACGCGTTCAGCCTCATTGCGGAACTTGAGCGGCTCGGCTGTCGGATCGGCCTTCTGAGCCTCGAGGGGCGGTGATGGTGGGGGTGTCGCATCGGGCCACAACCTCGCTCGAAGCGGAGACGGTACAGTGCCAGGGTTCAGCGGGTCGGCGTGCAGGGGATGGAACTGGGGTCAGCTTACGTTCCCGCCTCTGCCAGCTGGGGGGGAAGGCAAGAACTCACCACAACGCCCTTCTCCTTATCGAAGTCCACAAGCAACTCGCGCGCCCTGTGCGCCTTCCGTTCATTCACGCGCTGCTCCTCCTCCGCACCTCGACGACCGCGGAACCTCTCCACGTCCGCAGCAAGAGACTCGAGGTTGCTGTCCTTCTTCTTGTCCAGCGGGGGCGGACTCGGTGTGCGCGCGGCAAGACCCCGACGACCGGCCCACATCGATATCCTGATCGGCTCGGCTCTCTCCGTTCTCCCTCGTGCTCCGATTCCAGCAGTCACAGAATGTCTTGAAGGGTCGGCCGGTTGGGAGGGTTTGGAAGGCGGTGATGCGGAGCGCCTGCGGCCCAGAGCCTCACCGGGCGTCCACCCCATCGCCTTCATGAGTCCCATGGCTTTGCTCTGTCCCTGTGTCCTCTCTGGCTTCCTTGCTTTCCTCTTCTCTCCTTCGTCGTCCTCGTCGTCGGAATCAGCCAAAAGATTACGGGCAAGACCAGCCTTGCGACGTTCAACCTCGATCTCGCGCAATGGTCGGTGCTGCGCAGTGTGGGCTGCGACTTTGGCCGCTGACCGACGTTGAGCGGCGGCGCGGCGGGCGGAGTACGTCTGTTCACTTGCTGACGGGGCGTCGACGAGGAACTTGTCCGACATGAAGTCGTCTTCGGAGTCGGACATTGTATTCGTTGGGTTGTTGCGGTGGGAGGGATAGATGGAGTGATGTCAACAAATGTTGGCGGTGAGGTGCAGATAGTGACGCGTGGTGGAGGTGGAGGTGACAACAATGGCAGTCCATAATTTCTCGACTGCGTGTGATGGAGAGAGCGATGTTATCAGACGAGCTTCGTGGGATACCAAAGTGCATGAAAAACAAGTACATACTACAACCGACCCGCTCTGGGTCACTCTCGCTGCACTGCACATATCTACTACTCCTCTCGCTACACCTCCGCGCCGACAACCTCAATAGCCTCAGCCCCCTTGAGCGCTGCATCGAGGTGGACCGGGAGCGCGTCGAGCGCGTACCGTCTCCGTCCGAGGCAGGTCAACTCGTAGAGCCGCGGCGCGAGGCTCTCGTGCACGGCGCCCGGGGTCCCCTCGCTCGTGAAGAGGATGTGGAACGTGGCCGTGCTGGCCCCAGTGCCCGCCGCGTTGGCCATGGAGAGCACGAATGAGGCGGGCGGGTAGTACGCCTCTCCCGTCGTACTCGGGGGTGAGGCAGCGGGCGTCGGCGCGGGCGGGAGTTCGACGGCCAAACGAGCCAAGAGGGGCGCCGCGCTGCCCGCCAGTGTCTCGTCCACGATCGCAGCGGAGGGGTCGGCGAAAGTGCTGGGCGGGATGTTGGCGACGGGAGTCCGGGGACGCAGCGGCGACGGCGCCGGCGGCTCGGCCATCAGGAGTGTGATCGCGCCCTCGGCAGTCGGGAAGAGTGTCTTCCAACCTCCGATCTCTGCCTTACTCATGAGTCCGACGCGGGTGATGGTCATGGCGTACTGCCTGCTCCGCTGCTCTGCGAGGCTCGTGAAGATCTCCCACATACGGGGGATCGCCTCGGCGATGCTCGTGAAGGGGAGCACGCGCAGGTCGAGCGCATCGCCCTGTCCGTCGACTACGGTCAGGACAACGTGCGCACCTGCAAACGCGTACGCGCAGTGAACCTGCCGTCCCCTGGCCAGTACGTCGTAGCTCTTCTGAGGCCATGACATGGTGAGCTGAGGCCGTTGCGGAGGCAACGCTAGCGTGAATGCGTGGAACGGGAGCGGTGGGGTGGACGCTAACTGCCGCCCTCTGAGCTGCACGCGGGGGACACGCTCCGGGCGCCCGTCGTACACCTCGAAAGCTAGCGGCAATAGGTTGCCGACGCGCACCGCCTCGACAGGCACAACGTGGACGTTCTCCTTCAGCATGGACAGGACGTTCGCCCCCCGCGCTGCGTACGTCAAGACATAGATTACCGCATTGTCAAGACGGGAGAGGACGCCCGGAACGTCGCTCGGGGGCACAGCGATGACGCCGTCGGCGCCCTCCGTCGTGCCCGGCTCATGCTTCCCTAGCAGGTGGGAAGTGTACACGTCCCCGATATCTCTGAGGAAGCTTGCCGCGAGCCGCTCACCCTCTCCCGGCTCGCAGACCACGTACGCCGTAACATCCTTCTGCCCGCCTGCTGGCATCAACCCAAGCTCGCGCCAGTATCGCAGTCCGGCGGCCGAGAGCTGGAGCACGTTCCCACCGAGGCCGACGTTGACGTTGGCGGGAGACAGGGCGTAGCTGGCCGCAGCTGGCTGGCCCGCCTCCGTCAGCTCGGCGAGGGGCACGCCGAGCTTGACGAGCGACGCGGGCATGAGCGTCTCGTCCGGCGTCGGGCGAGCAAACAGCGGCCGGAGGAAGCGGTTGCGTACTGCCGCCTTCGCAACAGCTTCCAGGTCCGGGGAGGGTGCTGATGGCGCCGCGTCCGCCTCCGGCGAGAGAGGGACGTACTCTGGCGGCTCGGGGGGTAGCTCGACCCATGCCGGCGCCCATGCGCGGGCTAGTTTGGAGCACAGACTCGGGTCGTCCTTCAGGCTCACCCACTCGCCGCCGACGCATACCGCGCCGTCGAACATGACCTCGTGGTCTGGCGCCGGCGGCGGAGCGGCGCTAGCCGCGCGCGGTGCGGGGGTGCCGTCCTCGTCATCGCTCGAGGACGGCGTCGGTGGCGCACCTGTCGTGAACGCGCTGTCGACCTCCTCGTCGCTGCTCTCGCTCGACAGCTCCCACTCCTGCGCGTAATCGTACTTCTTCCCCTGGCCCGACTTTTCACGTAGCCGCTCGACGAGCTCGATCCGTAGCGTGCTGCTCGCAGGAGAGATCGGGGAGGGCAACCCGTACGCGAACCGCATCCGCGGCCGCTTGGGCAGCCGCAGCGGCGCAAAGGCTGGCGGCACGATGTCGATGGAAGTCCGTTTCTTCGGCGCTCGTACAAGGGCCAGCTCGGGTGACGCTGCCGGTGCCTCGGGCTCGGGTTGGGTCTCGGCCTCGACCGGCTCGATGACTTCTGGCACCGGCAGTTCCGCAATCGACGTGATCTGTATCGGTTTTGGAGCGGGCGCCTCGGCGGCCACGTTTTCCGGTTTCGGCTCCTCTGCAACGACGGGCAGCACCGTCGTCGGGGTAGGTGTAGGCTCCGCTACAGCCGCAGGCATCGGCTCGGTCTGCTTCGCGGGCGAGTCAAAAAAGTTAAAATCGTCCTCGGTCACGTCGTTCTTTTCGTTCATGTCCGTGTCGGCTCTGCTTGGCGGTTCAAACTCGGGCACCTCGGGTTCAGGTTCCGGCTCCTCCTCTTCCTTGACCTCCTCCTTCGGCTCCTCTTTCTGATCCGTCTCGACCGGCTCGTCAGCGCCAAAGAGGTCGTCGACCTCGAGCTCGAGACCGCGCGGCGACGTGAACGCAGACGCGATGAAGGGCTCTTCGTCCGGCTGTTCTGGCTCTGGTTCTGGACTCGGAGACGCAGAGAACAGGTCATCGACGTCGCTGCCCGCCTCGCGCCGGCTCTCCTCGTCGCCCACCTCTTCGACCTCGACTTCGACCTCCATCGGCTGCACCTCTTCCATCGTCTCGTCCGCGTCCGCGTCCTCGTCGACGGCATCGCTCGCCGGCTCAGTATACGACGTGAAGAAGTCAAACAGTCCCGTAGCTGCTGCAAGGAGGGCTGGCGGCTCGCCGAGCCCTGGTCCCGGTTTCGGCGGCTTCTGCACCGCACTCCTGTGCACTGGGGCGAGAGGACGCGCGAGATGTGTCGGCCACACGGTTAACACACCGGGCGTGCCACGCCACTGCGCCGCGACGGTCGTCGGCAGCATCTTGTTGATACGGTTTGTACGCAGCGGCACAAAGTACACGCTCCAGTCGACTGGTCGCTCGCCCATCGCCTGCGCAGCGACGCGCGCCTCGGCCCGCCCGTTCTTCCAGTCCGCGCCCATCACGTCGAACGCGGCCGAGAGCTTCGCGTCCTGTGCTGAGCTCACGGAGACTGGCGCGACGAGCAGAGCTGGCAGCGCCAGTGGGCGCAGGACAAGCGGATTCCGACCAGCCGGCGACGTCAGGATACCTGGCTGCGGGGCGCAGTGGGGGATCGCGCGCGGCTTCGCGATCAGGAGCAGCTGGTCGTTCGACGTTGGGCGGATGCGTACCGTCAGCGGCGGGGTGCGGTCGATGCGTGACGGGTTCGGCAGCAGCGACAGGCGCTGGCCCCGCTTCCAGGCGAGCTTCTCGCCCGCCGCGGCCTCGAGGTATCGCCAGGCCGGCGGCGGCTGGAAAACGGGCGTGCAGTCATTTCCGGCAGCCAGGCAAGAGAGGCTTTGTCCGTGAAGCGTGCACGTCAGCGTTGCACTGAGGACGATGGGCGCCGGCGTCTCGACGAGCGTCAGGCCGTCCGCGGTCTCGATCGACTCGGCGGAAAACACCCACAGTCGCCGGCCGACAGCCTCATCCTTCTCCCTCTCCTTCGGCTCCTTATCTTCCTTCGTCAGGTCGATCTCTTTCGGCCGCTCATCCTTCTCTCCGTCGATGGCCATCGGCTCGGCACCCTCTTTCTTCTCTCCGTCCGCTTCGGGTTTCGGCGGGTCAACCTTTTTACCAGGGACGACGACGGCGCACTTTGTCAGCGCATCGCGCGTCTCGCCCGCTCCGTTCAGGTCCATCCATGCCTTCTCAATCGGGTCGTGGCGCAGACTCGTCACGATGTCCTCCGAGGTCGATTCCTTCGCCCCATCGGTCGCAGAGGCTTCAAAGATGCTTATGTGGATTATCGGCGGCGCGCCCAGGAGCCAGTGTCCCGGCACCGGAGTCGAGGGTCGGGCAGGCAGCCCTGAGAGAAGATCCATGGCGAGTGTCGGTGAAGGGGGAGTTACAGGACCATGGTGGGCGTGGGATGCGAGTGTTCGTGTGTTCGGTGTGAGTAGATCGTGTGGGTTACTGGCTGTGTTTTGGGGTTGAGGATGGAGATTGCGACGGTGAGACCGGCCCAACATGGTTGGGTACGCGGAGGTCAGGACAGTCACCTGAACCAGTGCGGGGCCCAACCCGCCCTCACACCAGAGTCGTCCTTTAGTCACTAAGTGAGGGCTCTGTTGGTCGCGCGCAACTATGCAGTTCTTCTATAATGCGGACGCTTGTCTGTACTGCGTTACAGCTATGTTACATGCTCATTATAGTCGTTTCTACGGATGTCTACTCCGGGGCGGCCGGCGCCACCACCCTGATTATCACCCCCAAAGGGAGTTTCGAATCCCGAGGCGGATTAATACCTCTCAGCCTCCTCCTTCCTCTTTGCCCGCTCGGCGCGCGCGACACTCTCTTCGAGCCTCGTCACATCCTGATGCAGCTGGAGGAAAAGCTCGGAGACGGTCTCGGTCTGTATCGTGTTAGTCCAAGGGCGGGTCGCGCCGAGCTTACGAATTCGTTGTACCGCGCGACGAGCCCAGAGACGGCAGCACGCTCACGCGCAAGACGCTCGCGGCGCACCTTCAGCTCCGCCTGGCCCTTCTCGAGTGCGGGAGCAAGGGTCGTGATCTCTGGGGTATGTCAGCATTGGTTCCGACAGGATTGCGGAGCAGCTGGGCAGGTACCTCTCTCTGCGCATCTCTCACTGCGATGAGGGAAGGCTGCAGAAGATGGCATGAGACCGTAAAAGAGAAAGCCAACTCACGCTCCAAGTCCCCGGCACCAGCGACGCCGCGCTTGTCGAGGATGTCGATCTCGCGCAGCCCCTTCTCCGCCTCGATCAAGTCCGGCGCGGCAGACACGACGAGCTGTATCTTGCTCTCAAGCGGTAGGAGGTCGGCTGGCCGCACCCTGTCCTCGGTCTCGAGCAAGTCCTCGGCTTGCGTCGAGAGCAGCGGGGCGTATCGGTCGTCTGTGGGTCAGCTTGGCGGTCATAGGTCAACATGAAGTTTGTGAGCATAGCTCGACCACGCCCTGTAAGTTACAGTGACGTCTCCAGTAATCGCCACGGCAGCTGATAGATGAAGGCACAGTTGATTTCCTCTAGGGGCACTCACAGTTATCATAGAACTGCTTCAGCGCCGGCACACCCGCGACGGCGTCCTCAAGCGCGGTCGTCAGTGCCGCGACGCGAGTCACGAGCGGCGTCGCGTTGTCGGATGCGCGGCCGACATGGCCCTCAAGCGCCCTCAGGCGCATTTCGAGCGGCAGCGGCTCGAGAGAAGATTGCGGCGGGTTCGTCATCTTGTCTTCCTTCTCTTGTTGCTTATTGTTGTCGCGTCCTCCTCGTCCTGGATCTCGTCGCGTCATGCCGTCCTCCCTGGTGGAGGTGGTGATCGGATGGTAGGCGTGCGGCCGAGGTCGGGGGGAGCGGCAGGCCTAGGAAATCGGCTGCGCACGGACACGCCGGCCTATCAGCATCCGGCTGGTCGCCACTGACATGAGTGGCCCCTGGGTGCCAGAAATGACGGAATGTCCAAGAAGCCTTAAGCGCTCACCGAAGCTGACCGATTCTCTCGAACTCACTTCACACAACAACCATGGCCGCAGTGCAGACCTCGACTCGCCCCCTCTTCGGCGGCGCCATCTCCTTCGACGTTCCCAAGGGCTACATCGATGCCTCGTGAGTACCTCCCGACTCTCTTGCCATCGCCGCCCAAGGCGGTCTTGCCAGCGCCTTCCGCAGCCACCCATTGAACTTTGCCGGCTCCTCGCGGCTTGTCGGACACCAGGAGCAGAGGGGGCGGAGACAATTGGGCACGGAGAGAAGTGCAGCTTCCAGTGGATTGCCCCAGCTAACGCCAGCGACCTCCGCCAGGTCCCCAACAACCAGGAGGTGTTCCTCTCCAACGACTCGGACACGGCGATCATCTTCGAGATCCTCGGCGCCGTGCAGGATGGCGGCGCCGCGAGCGACATGTACGAGGCTGCCAAGTGAGTATTGTCTGCAGGGAGCGCAACTCCTGGATGCCACGGAATGCCGTGTATCGCGACTGTTTTCCCAGTCATTCCACGCTACCGGATCCGACAGCTTCCTGCGGCCTCAGAGCTGACGGCAGGTACCACTTCAACAGTGTCGCGCACGACAACGCGGCCCTCTCCGCTACGTTGACCACGCCCCCTCCTCCGACCCACGTCGTGCCGGCCCAGACGCAGCGTGTGCAGGTCGCCTCGGAGCTCCAGACCCCGCACCCCACGATCGTCACGGGCATTCAGCGCGTGCACAAGTTTTCGCACGACCCTTCAGGAGCTCCGAGGAAGGGACACGAGAACGACGCCCCGGACGAGGTGTGGATCGGGCTCGCGCTGTGGCGCATCGATGTCGACATTGCCGGACACAGGAAAAAGGCAGACATCGTGTGTACCGCCAATGTGCCGCTTAAGGAGGCGGCGGAGGGCAACCCCAACGGAGTCACGAGCGAGGAACTCGCTAAGGTCGAGGGATGGTGGCGCAACGCGGTGGCTGGGATGAAGGTTGACGACTGGAATCTGTTCGGGGACGAGAACTAGATCGTACACTCTAGACATATCTACGCCCGCTACATGACTAGCAGCCAGAAGGAAAGGAGAAGGAAGGAGAAACGAAGAAGGCGCAAAAGAACCGAGCACCAGCTACCAGCGGCCAAAGCCAGCTGTCGCAGCCCGCTGAACGCCGCCACCATCTATAGGTCTCCATAGTCGGCCAAATCATATGTAGTACTATGCAACATCATGCTATGCGATCGCGTCTGCGTGCGTACGGTTGCGTGTCCCGTTCGGCCCGGTGCGCGCTGCTTGCCGGGCTGAAGGTGCAATGAACGAAATATAAACCCTCTGCTTCTCCTCTACGCTTACGCCAAGTAATGATACACGCCGATGTCTCCGGTTCGTTCGAGGTATTCGCGCTGGGCGTTAGTTTCATCCACCGACATCATGCAACTGAAGTCAAAGGGGAGGCGTGTCGAGGAGTGTGTGAAGTAACCGTTACTCACGTCAATGAGACCCTCGATGCGCTTCTTGATAGTCGCCATTGAGGGCTGGAACCGCTTCGCGAGCTGGCTCGCGACCTCAGACAACAAATCGTTGTGCCCCATCGTCTTGCGGTCCTTCATGATGCGCACGATGCACGCCTCGACCATATGTCTCCTCTCCTCGTCGACCATCTCCTGCGTCTCTTCCCTCTCCTTGGGCGATTCCACCCGGCTCGCGACCTGCATAATCTTGATGCGCGCGAGTGGAGAGGTAAACGCGGAGTTGAAGGAGAATGTGTCGTCCGGGTTGATCTCACGGCCCTTCGGGTGTTTCGTCAGCACGCGGTGCTTGCCGCACGCGAGGGACTGGAGCGTGCGCTGCAGCTCGGCATCGCTTAGATCCGAGGCCGACTTGAGCTCGGAGTAGGACAGCACGTCCTCGTCCGGCAAATCTTCGAACAGCAGCAGCACAACGAGAGCTTGCGTGCTCACGTTCAGGTCGTGCGTGCGCTGCGCGAAACGCACCCGCACGTCCGCCGTGCCGAGCGACGCTTGCCATGCCAGCCGCCGCCCGCTGTGTCGGCTGTCGTAGTACTTTTGGTACGTCGCTTGCGCACCCTCAAGCACGGGCGGGAAGCGGCACGAGCTGGTCGTGACAATGGGCTGGGGCCAGTAGCTGGCGGTGAGGACCGACACATTAAAGTCGAAGCCTGGCGCGCCGCCATGGCGGCCGAGGTAGTTCCTGAACGCCGCCGCGGACTCGCCGCTCATGCGCATATCGTTGAACATGCCCTCGAGCTTCTGCGTGAACTGGAAGCCCATCTCGACCTTGAGCTTGGCGACCATGCCGCGCTCGGCGTCGTCGGACGCACTCCGCTGGTACAGCAGACGCCGGGCTAGGTGGTTCTTGTAGTACCGCTCAAACTTGTCTTTGTCGGCCAGGAAGCGGAAGAGGATGATCGTCTTCTCGAGCGCGGCCTCGATCTCCTCCTCGCTCTTCGACTTGGCGCCCTTCTTCAGGTGGTCATCGATGAAGAGCGAGAGAAACTCGGGCGCGCGCGCGTTCGCATTGATGAACGACTGGAACGCCTCGTTGATCGACGCCTGCACCTGCTTGTCCCCGCTGAAGGCGTTGTCGAGGATCGCGTCGAACTTGTCCTTCAGGTCAAGTACATCCTGCACCCACCGCAGGGCTTGCGCGAGTGCTCCCGCCATCGCGCTCGGAGGCTTCGCCTTGCCCTTGCCCTTCCGGTCGACGGGCTCGTCCTCGCCCTCGCCGGCTGTGGGGCCCGCGACCGCAGCGGCGGCACCCTCATTAATCGCTTTGCCACGCGCCTCAATGTTCTCGCGCAGCGCTAACCGCAGCGCACTCTTGCCCTTGTCATCCGGTACGCGCAAGAACAGGTTGTACATGCGCCGCAGGTCCGCATTCCGATCTCCGTCGAGCATCGGCGACAAACCCGTTCCCGGCATGCCCATGATCGAGTGCAGGTGTGGCGTCAACAGGTTGTCGACGAGCAAAGCTTGCAGTGGTGTCGAAGTCAACGAAGACAGGTAGTGCGCAGTCCGGTCCGCTTCTTCAGCCAGTCGGCGCTCAACCTGTGGGTCAGCTTGTTTCATCGAAGGGTTAGCTCACATTCCGCAGATACGACGGCGCGTCACCCGTGTCAAGTTGGGCGATGCTCTCCAGGCGATAGAACTCTGACGACCGACGCAGGAACTCGGGCTCAAAGTCCGTGACGTACACCGTGTGCCCCGGCGTCATGGGGTTGTCGAGTCGCAGCAGGATGTCGACACAGTCCCGAACCGTTGAGCGCTGGATGCTCTGGCCGTCGCGCTCGAGCTGCACCTGCGACAGCAGTGTTCCCATTAGGTGCGTGTGGATAGGATACAAGTTTGATCGCACGATATGCGACCAGAACAGTTCCAGGCCAACGTCGTAGATCGTCGGCACCTTCGCCGATTGGGTGTACACCTTGTCCTGATGTCAGCTCCCGGTTTGCCATTGCTAGCTCACCATGTACTTCAGGATATCCTTCAGCTTCCGCATGCTGCCGGTGTGGTCGTCCCAGACGCTTTTGACGGAGCGGAGGAAGCGGTCGCCCTCTACGGCCTGCTCCACCGCCTGTGCGCCGCCGCCCAGGGCACCTGCAACGTGGGACCCGCTGGCGCGCGGAAAGGCAGGCACGATGCGCTCCTCTGCGAGCTGGTCGAGATGCTCAGCCACAAGCTTCTTCACACCCGTGTACAGCTGGTCGCCGTCTGGTTGTCAGCTAAAGCTCACACACGCGCAGCAAGCATGACGCGATGCGCGGATAGACCCACGTTTGTAGAGGACCATGTTGTACGCGTAGCGGTAGTGCTCCTCGAAGGACAGCTTGGACGCATTGTGGTTCTGGATCTCGCGGATCGCATGTGAGAGCTTTGTCCAGGTATCTTTGATACTGGTGTCTGGTCCGAGCTGGAATTGTCAGCGATTCACAACGTCACAGCCGGCCCGGTGTCTTGACAGTCATACCTTTGGAGGAGCTCGCTGTGTGTGTCAGTAGGAAGCAGAAGACGGATAGAACATACGATCTTTGGTTTGCCCCTTCGGGCAGATGCCATGGACATGGCAGCTGTGTCGTCGAAGGGGGTTGTGGGAGTGAGTGAGGAAGGATGGTAGGTTGTTGACTGCAGATGACCGGATTCGGCGGCAAATGGTTCTGGTGCTGTACGTGTGCTGGCTGGCGGCTTGCGGTTCAACGCCTCAGGTGCACTCGCTCAAACCTCGGCCGTTCCTTGATTCCTTTCGCCTCCTCCTTCCGGTGACTACTTTTGACTTCGCTTCCTCTCCACAACCCTTCCACCCTTTCACACTCCTCCCCCACCCTTCGTCTGAACACCATGGCGACCTCCGCGAACGCACTGTATGTCGTGCGTCTCGTGCTCGGTGCGCGCAACCCTAGTGTGCCCCGCGCCGCGCTCGCCTCCGCCGTCGCCTGCCGAAGTGTGTCGACCGCCGCCATCGGACAAGAAGCAGCCTCACCTACTGTTACTGGCGATGCTACCAATGCGGCCGCTGTTACCGACGTTGATTTCCTTGAGCCCGAGACTGGCGAGTACAACGACGCCGCCGATTTCTTGCCCGAGCGGACATCGACTTCACCAGCCCCGATTCCCTGGCCAACCATCTTCCCGCACGGCGAGGCACGCCCGGTCCAGCGCCGACCGTGCGATTTGCTCGCCCGACTCGTCTCCGAGAACCGCATCGAGCAAGCGCGCAAAGTCTACGACGAGCTGCATGCGCTCCACACCGTTCCCGTCCACCGAAAACTCTATCTCAAGGCTGCCCTGTCGAGTTTGCAGCCGACAGCAGAGGGGCGGGCGGACTTTCTCTTTTGGATGGAACTGTACTCGAATCGCGGCGCTGCCGAGAACCATCCCGGCCTGAAGGCGACATGGGACCCAATTGTCTCTCAGATTCTTTACGAGCACCTGGACGTCGACTTCATAAGCAAGTTCCTCGAGCTCGGCGGTCGGAAGGGTCTGCTGCCTGCTCTCATGCCCCACTTCACTCACGTGCTGGCTGCGATGGTCGTCCCCAGCGTGAGCGAGGAAATCATGCAGCGCTCCCTCGCGGCGTACATCAACTCGACGACTAGTAAGACGTCGACATCTCGACGGGCTGAGTTTGGCCGCGCCTTCGTCTCCGGCCAGGTCAACCACTGGTGGAACCAGTACCTACGATCGTTGTCGCTCGCGGGCTGGAATGATGCCGCGCGCGCCCTTCTGTTTTCGCCTCCACCGGGCGTTGCCTGGGACCTCTTCACCCGACACATCGTCGTCGGCGATCCGGGACCGCGCAAGCAGCGCGCGCTGGAGCGCCGCCGCTCAAAAGCGAAGCAGGACCCGCTCGACACTCTCCTTCGGGCACCGGACGGACATGAGGAGTCGCTCGCCAAGATGATCAGCTCAGCAGTGCATGCCCCTACCTTCCCCGACGTCGGCACGCTCGCTCGCATCCAGGCCGAGCTTGGAAGCATGCCGAACCGCGCGAGGTTGCTGGAGAGCTTCAAGCGACGCTTCATAAACCCGCCGAAATCGCACCCCGGCCGCTCGATCCCGACGGTCGCTCAGCAGTGGTGGTGGCACGCCGAGATCACTCGCCTCGTCCGCGCCGAGAAGCATAAGGAGGCTGTCGGCCATTTCCGCGAGCACTTCCTGTGGCTCGGCCTGCCTCCTGTGAAGCTCGCGCCGTTGCTGCCGGACGCCACGCGTCTCGTCCCGTCGATCAACATCCTGACCACGATCATCCCCTCGGTGCTGAGCTTGCTCCCGAAGGAGGAGTGGATCAACTACCACAGCGCCTACCTCGGCATGATCTCGTTGATGGCTCCCTCGCTGCATCCCACCGAGTACACTCATCTCGCGTTCGTGCGTGAGATCGCCTTCCACCTCGGCCCACCTGGCGCCCAGCACGCTCTAAAGACCACGATGGAGCGGGGTCTTGACCCTGGTCTGCCGGCGTGGAACGCGCACCTGCTCGCTCTGGCTGGACGCGGACGCTTCGACGCCGCGCAGCACGTGCTGAAGGCAATGGAATCGGGAAGGAAGATCGCCGGTCGCGTGCTGCCTTCGCCCACGGCCAGAACGTACATCGGTCTTGTCCGTGTGTGCGCCGCGAACGGCCAGGAGGAATGGGTGCGCAAGTTCCTCGAGCGGCTCTCCGAGTTCCAGAAGGAGGACAGCCTCGAGGACGTCCCGGAGCCGAAGACACAGCGTCGCCGCCCCGAGGCGGTCCATGTTCAGGTCGCTCAGCCAGTGGCGACGCCGCCTTCGTCCTCTCAGTTGTCGTAATTGCTTCAATCACCAGCATTCAATCACTCATCAGCATGCATATTTCACAAACGTATACGCAGAAGCAGCAGCTCACCACTCTGCCCCAGCGGCCTCTGCATGCATACCTCAACGCATAGACTGCACTGACCAGCTATCTACTCGATGCTAAATGCTCCCGCCACTCGGCGAAACTCCGCATAGACGCCACGTGGATGCCACGGGGCGCGCAAAGCTCGAGTCCGTTTCTGAAATGTCCACTCGGACTCGGTGGACGCAGCAGGCGGGGCCTGCGGTAGACTTTGGTATCACCACCACCGACAGGTTCACCATCGCGCTTCGTGCTTAGACTTAATAGAGGTGACCACTGAAAATGGTGAGTGCGCGGCGTGTGTTGGCGCACTCTTACGACTGGGATCTGTTGATCCTGGCCTTCCCCCAGCCGTTTTTGCTGACAATTGCAGCCGACTATCACTGTCGACAAGGCCGAGCTCTACCGCCGCCTCGAGCGGGAGTACTGTGAGTTAAGATTGCTTCGGTGTGGCTAACTTTCAGCGACGCAGGAGTTTGACGAGCTCTGCTTCGACTTCGGTATCGAGCTGGACGAGGACGTAAGTTGATCGTTTTCGGGAGACAACTGACATTGCAGACGACTGAGGAGGTTGAGGCCGCGCGCAAGGCGGGCCTGCCGACTCCCCCGCCTCAACTCAAGATCGAGATCCCGGCGAACCGCTACGACATTCTGTGTCTCGAGGGTCTTGCGCGTTCGCTCCGCATCTTCCTTGAGAAGGAGACTGCGCCGACGTACACTCTGGCCCAGCCGGCCAAGCTGCAGGAGCTGCACATCGAGTCGTCGACCTGGCCGCTTCGTCCTATGGCTGCGGGAGCCGTGATCCGCCTCGCACGGCCCATGAACGATATGGAGTACGCATCCTTCATCGACCTGCAGGACAAGCTGCACCACAACCTGTGCCGCATGCGCAAGTTTGTCGCGATCGGTACGCACGACCTGGACACGATTGAGGGACCTTTCAGGTGAACTAGACGGAAACGGCCGAACTGACCGCCAGGTACATGTGCAAGGACCCGAATGAGATCAGGTTCGCCCCGCTGAACCGGGATACCGAGCACACGGCGGCGGAGCTCATGACGATCTACGAGCAGGACCGCCACCTGTCCAAGTACCTCGGCATCATCCGCGATGCGCCGGCGTACCCGATCATCTACGACAAGAACGGACAGGTGCTCTCGATGCCGCCGATCATCAACTCGGACCACTCCAAGATTGTTGCAGGCAAGACGACCAACATTTTCGTCGACACGACGGCGACGGACCAGACTAAGCTCGATATTGTCGTCATGCTCGTCGCGACCATGTTCGCCGAGTACTGCAAGGTGCCCTTCGAGATTGAGCCCGTGCGCGTTGTCATGCCTGACGGCACTTCGCGCCTGACGCCCGACGTGTCGCCGCGCCTGACGAAGGCGTCGCTCGGCTACCTGAACGCGGCCACTGGCCTCAACCTTTCGCGCGAGGAGGCGTGCCGTCTTCTGACCAAGATGTCTCTGAGCGCCACTCCCTCCACCACCGACCCCGACGTGCTCGACGTCGCGGTCCCGTGCACGCGCTCGGACATTCTGCACGAGTGCGACATCATGGAGGACCTCGCGATCGCGTACGGGTACAACAACCTGCCGACCGGACACGCGAAGAGCAGCACGGTTGCCGCGCCGAATCCGGTCAACAAGCTGGGCGATATTCTCCGCCGCGAGGCCGCCATGGCGGGCTGGACCGAGGCGCTGCCGTACATCCTCTGCTCGTACGACGAGAATTATACCTGGCTCCTGCGCAAGGACCCTGGCGGCGAGGCCGTCCGGCTCGCGAACCCGAAGACGGTCGAGTTCCAGGTCGTGCGCACGACGCTTCTCCCTGGTCTCCTCAAGACGGTGAGGGAGAACAAGTCGCTTCCCCTTCCGCTCAAGGTGTTCGAAGTCAGCGATATCTGCAAGCAGGACATGAAGGAGGACCGCAAGGCGCGCAACGCGCGCCACATGGCCGCCGTGTACACGGACAACAGGGCCGGCTTCGAGGTCGTCCATGGCCTCCTCGACCGCATCATGCAGATCCTCGCCGTGCCCTTCATCGAGAGCGCCCAGTCCGACAAGGAGTTCGGATACTACATCGCCGAGGGAAGCAACCCCAGTTTCATGCCCGGCCGCGCGGCCGACGTGTACCTCCGCCCCAAGCCGGGCAAGGGCACGCGCACCCAGGACAAGACGGGCGTGCTCGAGAACATGACGGACGCGCTCAAGAGCGCCCTCCCCGGACACGCACGCGACATCTGCATTGGAAACATTGGAGTCCTCCACCCCCTCGTTCTCCAGAACTTTGACCTCACGCGTCCCGCCTCCGCGCTCGAGATTAGCGTCGAGCGCCTCCTTTAAACCCGTACAGACTGGATGCATTTTAGGTTATTTAGCTCACTGGCGAAGAAGGGAGCGCCGGATCCCTGGAGATGGGAAGGAATGCGACTACTCACCGTGGAGAGCTGACTACAGAAAGACCAGCAGGCACACCTTGATTAGCGATCCAGGACGTGCGGGAAGCCCTCGTCGATGTGCACAAAGTACACCGCTTTACCGTGCAACGGCGTGTCCGAGCGACGCCGTTCGCATGATCGCGTTCAGCGTGCCAATCTCTCCGTCGGCGAGGAAATGCGGCGCACACGATGGACAGCAGCTCAGGAGAGATCCTTCGCCCTCGGGGCGGCGATCTTCGCGGGGCGTTGGCCGTGCCAGAGGGCGCCGGCTGGGACGAATATGGTGCCGCGGGCGCGCCATGGTGGGAAAGTTCCAGAGATCTTCAGTTGAGAATACGGGGTAAGGCGGCAGTCAGTGAAACTTAGCGGCAGTCGACGTTGAGTGAAGGTTGGGAAGAACCTTGCTGTGCTCTTGTTGACGTCCGATGTACTTCCACGGGCCTCGCCTTGCGATAGATTGTGGATCACAAGCAGCTTCGTAGACTTCGCAGGCAACCACAGTCATGCTCACCGCTCGCTACAGTACAATTATTACATCGCTATTCTAATGGCTTAGCCTACTCGCTCGACGGGGACGGCGCAGAGACCATCTCGGCCGACTCGCTCGTGCCTTCGCTCCTGACGACGTGGTACGATCCGCCAAGGCCTTGCTCTCCGTTACTGGTCTCGGGTGCCTCCGAGTCGCTCGCGTCCGGCGTGGGCAGACCGAACCCGTGCGCTGTCGGCGGCGGCACGGCGGCCGCGCCCCACATCGTGTTCCCGAACCCGACCTGCGCGCCTGCCGCGGTCAGGTCAGACATGGTCGCGGGTGCGGCGCGACTACGGCCGAGGGGCATGTCGTCGTCGCTGTCGTCTGAGCCTTGTGGCGACACGGTCGGCGACGGCTGCAGCGGCGTCCCTGGCATGCTGGGGAAGCTGCTCGCCATAGCGGAAGCCGGAACACTCGGGCCGAGCACGGGAGAGGCAGGCTCCGAGGGCATCGGCGTAACGTGCCTCGACGCCTCCTCAGCCTTGATGCGCGAGATGCCGCCGATTGGGCGCTCAGTGCGGCGCTTGTAGAAGAGCAGGTACGCCGCGCGGGACTGCACACCCTCGGCGGACGCCTTGGACACACGCGAGTCGTCGTAGTTGTACCACTGGTGGTCGTCCTTGTTCCGGCAGAAGGCGGTGTAGTGGCCGCCGCCAAGGCCGCCGAAGTGGTTGTCGACCGCGTACAGGTCGTAGATGAAGGGCTCGGTCGAGTGCTCGATGCCGTAATGCTTCGCCTCCTCTGGGGTGAGGTGGAGCGACTGCGTGATCCGGCGCTCGCCGACGCGCTCGTCCAAATCAAGGCCCTCGTTCGGGAAGCTGACCATGTGGTCAAGCTTGTCGCGCAGGGTGCGTGCCGAGCCGAAGCGCTTGATGCAGATGACGAGGATGTCCGGCGCCTTGTAGATCTCGAGCTTCTTCGTCGCAGGCTGGTGCTTCTTGCACACGGGGCAGTACCACAGGTCGTCCTGGCCCAGCGTCTCCTCCTTGGAGAACTCGTCGAGGCAGTCATCCAGCGTGATGGCGCGTCCGCGGCCCTTCTTCTCCGCGTCCTTTGCAATCGCAGGGTCGACAATGAGCTCAAGCCCGCGCAGAAGCTGTTCGCGGCGCGGCTCAAAGAACTCGTCAAACTTGGAGTTCTTCCACTGCACGAACAGCGCCTCGCCGGGACGTACGCACGCAGCCGGCTGCTTTGGCTGTTTCGGGTCCTCGGTCTCAGCCTCGTCGTCCGAGTTGGCCGCAGAACCGGCGGCGCTGTTGCTGGTACCGACAAGGTTCGAGAAGCTCGACGCCATGCGCTGCAGAACTGGCCGCTTGGCACGTGCCCGCTTTTCAAGCGATGACCAGCTGCCCTGCGCGCCCGACGGGTTGCCGCGGTACAGGTTGTGCACGTTAGGGTCTTGCTTCTTGAAGAAGCTCATGCCGGACGAGTTCGACTCGGCGCTGGCGGCGTCCGCGACGTAGATCTTGAACAAATCTCCGCGGGCGACGACGCGGCCCGACTGGGACGCGATGGACAGCGAGCTCGTAGAGCGGGGAATGCCCTCGACTGGAGGAGGTGCAAGCCTGTCCGGATCGCCGCCCTCGGCATCATCCTCATCAACGCGAATCTCAGCGACATAGTCGTCCTCGTCCTCCGCATCGGGGAGCGGCTGGGCCTGAGGCGCGTTAGGCTTCACGAAAAGTGCATTACGCTGCTCGGGCTTGACCAGACGCGAGTAGCCACGCATGACCGCCTCGCGCACAGCCGCCGGGTCCATGGCGTCCTCCTTGGACAGCGTGATGAAGAAGGGCTCCAGGCAGCCCTCGGACGGTGCCGAGTCGCCGCGGGAGAACGATGACCGCGGCGAGTCGTTAGGGCAGAACGTGTAGACGGGGACAGTGACAGATCCGTCCGTGGGAACGGTACCAACAGCCTTGTGAGTCGCAGTGACGGGAACGCCAACGTCATGGAAGATCGCGACATCATGGTCCTTTGCCTCCGTGTTCGGGTCCGAGTCGAGCCACCAGGCGTAGATACCGCCCTTCCAGCAGTCAAAGCCGACAATGTTCGAGCCGTTCGTCTTGAGCAGCTGACCGAGCTTCTCCTTGACGGTCGAGAACGAGGCGTTGGCGGGAACGAGAAGCTGAACGTTGACGGGAGCGAGGTCGGTGTCCTTCGGGAAAAAGATGCATTTGAAGGTGCGGGTCTGGGTGATGGGCATCGGCACGGTGAGATACATGAAAGGGTCCATCGTGATAGACTCCTTTTGACACTCGGGGCAGACGAGGGTGCTCTGGAGCTGGCCCTGGAACAGGTCGACGATGACTGAGTCGTTGCGCTTCTTGTAGCCCTCCCAGCACTCCTTTCCGAGCTCCGCGAGCTCGCGGTCACCACCGCCGGGCTTCCAATCTGGCTTCTCAATGTACGGTTTCTTCTTGATACGGTTGAGGTCCTCGTGCAGTCCGTCGAGCAGGAACGCCAGGAACTCTTGCGTGTCGTGCTGTCCGTAGCCAGCGAACTGAGGGGCGAATCGAGAGCACGTCGACTTGAGTCGGCGGGGCGAGAAAGACGAGTGCGCCTGTGACGTCCAGAGAGACTCCAGTGTCTCACCGAATGCCTCGGCGACCTGTCCGTGCATGCCAAGCGGGTTGTCCGGGTTGAGCTCCTCGCGATAGACGCCGGCTGATGTTAGTTAGACAGTTCGCTCAGGGCAACTCACAAAGGAAATAATCAGCGAGAACGGACGTGTTGCTGAGACACTGCGTGGCTGATGCCATGAAGCATGTGTTTCCGAGGTTGTTCAGGCCGACGAGGCCGTGGCCATTCCGGGTGCGCGACTGCGACCTCGTCTGCGGATTGTTGAAGGCCGCTAACGAGCTTGTCGAGGACCCAGCGGCCGAGTTGCCCGAATAGAATGCGGGCTTTCCGAACAGCGGCTGCAGCTTCTCTGTTGCATTTCCGTTCGCGTCAGCAGTCAACGGCCAGTCGACGGCGCCGGCGCTGCTGGACGAGCTGACCTCGAGGACGACGTCGTCTCCGTCCGCGAAGCCACCATCAGCGAGCGTCTTGTCGTTGCCGGACATCATCTTGGCCGAGAGTTTGGGCATGTCCTTTGCGTCGATCTCCAGAGCCGACGGCGAATCCTGCGTGTCGAGAGTCCACAGGCGGAGCGGAGCGCCGACGGAGATCTTGTCCGCAAAGACGGCCCGGACGAACGTCTTGAGCTCAGAGTAGGTCGTGGTGCTGGGAGCAGTGAAGGTGATGGGAGCGGGAGGAGCGGCGGGTGGGATGGGGATGGACGGCTCGGTCGAGACGATGTGCAGGCGGTAGGTCTGGGGGGCGATCTCAATCCGTTCTCCGGCGAGACACAGACGCGGGAGTTGCGGGCTGTCGGAGGGGTAGTTGTAAGCCTTGACTAACGCCTCCCAGCCCATGGAGCCGACGTAGATAAAGTCTTCATCCTCCTCCAGGCCCTCGCGGAGTCGCCAGCACAACTGCTTCTGCGGTTCAGACTCGTGACCGGGGATCAGGGCCGTGAGCTCGGTCGGGGTGGTACAGGCGACGAGCGGAGTGATGTCCAGAGGAGGGGGCGTGGACTCGCCGCCGCCGAGCGCATGCTGAGACAGCTCTCTCAGATACGACTTTGGAATCAGGTAGAACGTTGACCGTTCGGTATACGGAGGGGGGAGAGCACCTGCTTCGTCAGCTTCAAACACTCCATTCAGCTCTTACCGAGCACGGAGTCGTAGAGCTGCTTGCTGTCAGTCTGGGACATGACAGCGTTTTCGGTGTCGCCCTCGCCCAATGAGACTCGGCCAGTCTGGGCGACCCAGCCGGAGCTGCTCTGTCCGTCGTCGTCGAGGTCCATTCTGAGAGGAGACGAGGGGAAGGCGTTGTGGATAGCCGGGGCTAGAGAGGCAGGAGGGCTGGATGCAGTGTCTTCTGATGCGGCGCGCTTAGGGGACGATGACGATGATGGCGAAGGTGAGTCGGTGCGAGGACGCTTTAATGTTGTGGCGTGAGCCTGCGCCATGTCTGTGCCTTCAGGCGGGCGAGGAAGAAGGGGGAAGGAGGGCGTAACGGAAAAGGAAGAGAGTGACTGGGCTTGGTCTCTCCTGGTCTTGGTCTTGGTCCTGGTCCTGGTCCTGGTCCTGATCCTGGTCCTTTGGCAGTCGAAGTGAGGGGTGTGCAGTGGCGAGGAGCAAGAAGGATGAGTTGTTTGTGTCTGTGGTGACTGTGTATGGGCTGCCAAAGTCAATGACAGGTTGAACCTGGAACCTGGCGCTCAACGGTCTGTGGGTGGACTGGACCTGTGGACCTGGTCTGTCCAACGATGTCATGTCATCCAACTCGAGAGCTGGCCATGTTCCATTTACTTCCGCACCACCTGTTCCAACCGTCCAACCGTCGCCCCCCACATCAGCTCGTATGACTCGCTGCTCTAGCAAGGGGCGAGCGCACAAACGCCACAAGCTGTTCTTCGATGCTGCTGACAGCGTTCTGTTAACAACGTCTCTACGGGACGGAGCTCTGGACAATGTCAAGCTCGTCGGCGGCGATGAGAAAGACCTCATCGTCTGGTATCGACGGGCCGCCAGTCCGCCAGTCGCCATGTCATTCAATGTCATTCAATGTCATTCACGTGCACGCCGCGATTTGCCGCTGAGCGAGACCACGCGACAGGTGCCACAGGACGTTCCTGAGTCCTCCATCGGACGGCGATATTCTAACTCCGGTTCCTGGCTCCCTCTCCGGCTGGGCCAGAGATTTCGGACTGGAAAGTCGAGCACGCAGAGCAGCAGCGAGCATTGAGATCGAGGCGAGACGACTGGCTCCGGTTCACTCTCTGCTGTTACACCCCCTCCACACAACACACCAGCACCATGACCCGCCCTCAGGTGCTTGCGCGCGCCATGCGCTCCGGCCCCTCGCGCCTGTTCGCCCGCGCCGAGTCGACTTCAGCCCCTTCGTCAAGCTTCAAGCCCGCGCTGCCCGCCGGACAGGACCCGGCCTACGACTTCGCGCTCGAGTACATCGCGCAGCAGACGGCGAAGAAGCAGGCCCGCCTCGAGGCGTTCCAGGCCAAGGTCGGCGCTAACCCGACGCCGGAGCAGGCGCAGCGGATAGCGCGCATGCAGGTCGACGTTCTGATCGACGACCCCGCGACGCGGCGCGAGTTTGGCGAGAACGGAGGCAAGGGCCAGATGGGCCGTCCGGTCATGCGCCATCTCGCGAGGCAGGCGTGGACGCGCGCCGGCGAACTCGACCTCGTCATGCAGCGTGTGTTCCAGCTCGGCATCGTGCCCGACCTGCTGCCCGACGTTTCGCAGCGCGGTGCCCTGCGCATCGAGGGCATTGAGGCTGGCACGATCCTGCCCCCGTCCCAGCTCGCGAACCCGCCCAAGGTCTCGCTCCAGTTCTTCGACCAGCCGCCCGGCGTCTCCCCTCTCGCCCCCGTTGACACCAAGGCGCTCTACACGCTCCTCATTGTCGACGCCGACGTTCCCAACCACGAGACGGCGTCCTACGACCAGCGCCTGCTGTACGCCAAGAGCGATATTC
Source organism: Trichosporon coremiiforme (assembly GCA_039545355.1). Lineage (NCBI taxonomy): Eukaryota > Fungi > Basidiomycota > Tremellomycetes > Trichosporonales > Trichosporonaceae > Trichosporon > Trichosporon coremiiforme. Next base: position 1,204,434 of record BCJJ01000006.1, read on the forward strand.
CGCTGTCGATCCTCTCCGGCGAGGTCGACCTGATCACCGGCCCCGGCAACGAGTTTGTCGCCTACGAGCCGCCCCTCCCCTGCTCGGGCACCGGCAAGCACCGCTACGCTTTCATTGTGCTCGCCCAGAAGCAGAACGGGGGCACCATGTCCTCTGAGCGCGCCAACTTCAATCTGCGCTCGTTCCTCGAGACTGCCGGCCTCACTGCCAAGGACGTCGCCGCTGCCTCCGTCCTCCGCTCCGAGTGGACCAAGGAGGACAGGAAGTACGTCAACGAGACGTACGAGCGCATCCACGGCGTCCCCGCGCCCGTCTACGGCAAGCCCCCCAGGGAGCTTCGCTACGGCTACCCCCTGTCGGCCAAAGCCCAGCGTATCGCCGACGCCCGCGCCGCCGCGTGGGACGAGGCCATCGCCAAGATGCAGGCCTTCGAGGAGGAGGGTGCGCCGACAGAGCCCCAGCAGGCCTAAGCCGAGGGCGAGCCGGAGGCGAGCCCGCGGCGTAGTATCTGCACCGAATGCAGACGCCCATCATTTCATTCAGTAGACAGTCTGTAGAGTAGCCAATCAAGTCATCATGCACTATTCTAGCATCGCACGTCAGTCCGAGGCTCCGCAGGAGCCGAGGACGCTCAGCATGAAGGAGCAATCCGAAGCACCCGACCCCGACTTTTCGCGCCTGCCACCGAAATAGAATGTTACGTAACAGCCTGTATGCGGAGCCCCAACAACATTTTGGACGTGAGCGACCACCCTTCGTCTCTCTGTTGGCTCAACGCGACTGACTCGACTTCATTCCGCAACACCAAATAACGGCCGCACCCATGTCGATCCCAGCAAGTGTACCGGCCCCCGTGGCCCCGGGAGGATTCCAGTCCAAAGGGCGCGCGCGCGCCGCCGCCAACAACAAGAAGTACGGCACGCCCCTCCCGATCCTCCTGCCCGAGTCGCCCCTCTACGCTTCCTCTTTGGCCTCCCCACCCGCCAACTCCACCGTCGTTCGCCTCGGCCTGCTTTCCTCGGCACGCGCAATCGTGCCCTCCGTCGTCGGCGTAGTGGACCGGGACACGCAATCTGTCTGGGTTGAGGATCCCGAGGACATGAGGCTCCTGTTCGAGCGCGGGTTTTTCGGCAAGGGAAGTCTGAGTCGTTCGGAGCCGAGTTGGAGGGATGGGCGGAGAGAGCTGCTGAAGGGCGGCAATGCGGCCAACGCTGAGAAGATTCGAGAGCAGCGACGGAAGGAGAGGAAACAGTTCAAGATTGATCGGGCGGCGGCCATGAAAGAGGCGGCTATCAAGGCTGAGGCGGTGGTTGCGGCGAAGAGGGCGGGGGTGTCTACGCCGGGAACACCGACACCGGGGACGGCGCAGGAGGAGAAGGACACGACGGAGGGAGAGACCCAAGAAGGGGAGGAGAAGGCGGAAGGAGAGGCCGGGGAGCTCGACGTCAACGCCCTCACGCCGCAGACCTTCCTCGTGCGTCCGACACGACCCGACGCGAACCGGAACAGGGGCAAGAAGGCTTTCCGCCGGAAGCCCAACCCTTCTGCCAACGCCTCTACTTCCCAGCCCGCCGCTGCTTCCGGAACGGCTACTCTGGCCGAAGCGATCGAGACGGCAGAACCAACGGAGGAGGAACTTGCGGCCCAGGCGGCCGAGAAGGAGGCCGAAGCCGTGCGCCGTGCCGAGGAGCGGGCGCGGGAGGCCGAATTGAACGAGATGGTTGGAGACCTCGTCGAGGAGAAGGAGCATCTGCAGCTGTCGTATCCCGAGGCGCTGTTTTTGGCGTCCATTGGCGTGCTCAAGATCCATGATCCCGAGAAGGTTAGTCTGCCCATTGATTCTACCTGCTCCTGTGCAGCGCTGACAGCAGAACGCAATGGTGCCCCAGGGCCGGGAAGTCGCCTCCCTCCTTACCCCTCTGCAGGGTGTGCCGGGGACAATCAACACGGAAATCCTCCCCGACGACCCCCTACTCGTGCAGTACGCAGCGTACGCGCACTTCAGGGCTCTTGGGTGGTGTGTCCGCTCAGGCATCAAGTTCTGCGTCGACTGGTTGCTCTACAGGCGGGGGCCCGTGTTCTCCCACTCAGCGTAAGTAACTCCCCATACGTTGTTCCCTCTGACAGCAGCTTTTCGATTCTGGTGGTGCCCGTCTACATGAACAACTCGGACAGAGAAACCTCGCCCCATTCGAGCACCGACTGGTACGCCGAGCGCCAGTCCTGGAAATGGATCAACACAGTGATGCGCGTGAATTCGCTCGTCATGAAGACTGTCGTCGTCGCGTACGTGACTATCCCCTCGCGCGAGAACTTCAGGACGTACGGCGGGGACTTGCGCCGGATTATGGGGCAGTACTCTGTCCGCGAGGTGTCTTTGATGCGCTTCAGTCCCGCGAGGCGGCGTGATTAACCTCTTCCTGCTCCCCATTGCGCGTGTGGATGAAGGCTATGGAAGATGGAGGAGGCTGAGATGAGGTGAGAAGGCGACCATGTTACCACCGCAATGCATTCTATGCCATGTTCCTATTATGCGTTTCTCTATAAGTAACCGAACACCCTCTGATCGTCCCTGTCTCCTGGTATCTTCCACTGCCTGTGGGCCGCGCTCGGCTTTGCCTCACCCACTCATCCCAGCTCGGCTCCGCCTCGCTACTACGCCTACGCCTTGATCGGCTTCACCTTCAACAGCGGTTTCACAGCCTCCACGAACAGCGGCCGGAGTTCATCAAGGTGCACTGTCTTGGGCGGCTGCAGCGTCTGGAGGTTGCGCTTGCGGCGGCGCCTCCTCTGCTGCTGTTGCGGGTGATTGCCCTTCGGCGGCACTGGGAGGGGATTCCCGTCCTTTGGCGGCACAGGGGGCGGGTCGTTGCTCCCATCACTGCCGTGGCGGCGGTGACGGTGTTCGCTGTTAGCGTTGGTAGCAAGCCTCGAGGGCGCGACGGTGCGTTTGCCGCCGGCGTTGTTCAGAGTGAGGGTCGACGTGCCGCTGGTAATCGAGCTGGTTTCGCTGTCCTCGTACCGCTCGTCGTACTCGTCCTCGTCCGACTCCTCGTCGGCCACCTCCTCCGCCGCTCCGACCGTGTTCTCCCCCAGCGACAAGGACTGCATCACCGAGTCGACGAGCTGCGCCTCCTCGGTCGCTTGCTGATCGAGACCCGCGGACTGGAACCGCCGCCGCACCTTCTCCTCGTGCGCGACCTTGAGCTTGTAATGGTACTGCGCGACCGCGTCGACCTCGGCCATGATGGCTGCGCGCTCGGGACCGCCCATGGGCAGCAGGTTCTCGAGGTCCAATGGCGTATCGAGGCCCGTGCGTGCGTAACCTAGGAAGAGCTCGATCCACCCCATCAGCGAGTCGAACAGCCCCTGTCCCTTCGTGTGCACGTTGTGCACGAATGTGTAGAACGCCTGTTCGTGCCGCTGCACCAGATCGATGAACGTCTGCACCGTCCGCTGCGGGTCTTCCTGAGACACTGGTGTCAGTTTACGGTCCGGCGCACCAAACTTACACTCCTCCACCTGCTCGACCGTGCGGATCATGTCGTTGATGAACGCCTGCAGGTCGCCCAGTGAATCGGCGATACTAGCGGCCTTGTACACTGTCGCGAGCGGGGCGTAGAAAATCGTGATGATATCTTTGAGGAGCTCGGCCGTGACGCCCTCAAAGATGAGCGCGAGCATTGCCTCCTTCTCCTTCTTGCGCGTCATGAGTTTCAACAGAATGTTCAGGTCCTCAAACAGCCACGCATCGTCGTTGTCCGGGCCCTCCTCGTCGTCCGAGTCGTCGTACTCGGCCTGCTCCGCCTTCCACTCCCGGTAGGCGCGGGAAGCGCGGAACACTCGCTGGATCTGCCCGCGCGACAAACTCGGCGCCTCCGGCGACCGCAGGATCGCGACGAGAAGTTCGCAGTTCTCGGACACTGCCTCCTTGCGATAAACTTCCTGCGCCTCCCACGACGAGCGCACGTACTGCTCGACCTTCTGACAGAGCACTGGGTCATCGATCTTATCCTGAACCGCAGCAATGTCTTCAGCAAGGTAGCGCAGGTCCTCCGTCAGCGATGTTGAGAACATCTTCTGCAGTAGACTCTGTCCTCCGAAAGGACGCGCAAGGAAAAGGTCGAGGATACCACGGATCATCGCCATCGGGTTCGAGATCTTGAGGATACCCTTCAGCATGAAGTACGGCATGATGCCGTGCAGGCGCTTGAGCGACGCGAGCGAGTCGGACGCGGTATCCGAAGCGACATAGAGCTGGAAGATGGTCGCGGCAAAGCTGACGTCAATGGCTGACTTGAAACATCGTTACTCACGAGATACGCCCCCACTCGAGCACACTCTTCTCAGCCGGCGGGAGATCCTCGACCCGCTGGACACGGCGCACGACGTCAAACACGCTCTTAAGCCCGCCTTCCTGGCTCAGAATGTCACCCTTGAATGCGGCGAGGCCGCCACGCAGCGCCTCGACTCGTCGCTCTGCCTCCTCTCGGAACCGTTTGCGGCCCTCTTCTCGCACAGCGTCGGCTTCGAGTCGGCGCTGGACGTCGGCAGCCTCGGGCGACGTGAGCGTCGTCGGCGCGGACAGGAGGAAGGACCGCATGACGGGCGAGTTGGCGATCTCTGGGATCGACATGATCGACTGCAGGTAGGCCCTGAGGGTGAGACGATTCTTCTCTCGCGAGAGCGGCATCGCAGGCGACAGGGGTGGACCATCGAAATTGTCTGGTCGCTCAGTCTCCGCCGACGCTCTAGGCGAGGGAGTGTTGGTACCGCTCTGCTGCGGGGACGACGTGCCAGATCCGTAGATCATGCGCAACGGGTTGTACGCGCTGTAGCCGCTGTGCTCGGTCTTTTGGGGGACATTGGCCGCGCTCTTGTCTTTTGGCGGGGGGTTCGGGAGATCAATGTCGGGGAATTGGATGCGGAGCTCCTCTGCGAGACGTCGGAAATCTCCGTAACGGCGAGACACAAAGACATCAGCCACACCGGTCCGCTGGGTTCGGATAAGGAACTCCTACGCAGCATTAGCATCAACTGCCGCTCAGGACAACTCACCTCATGCGTCTTGTGTCGTACTCGGCTCTTCGGGACGATGGTGCGAATGCCGACGACATTAACGTCGAACGCGATCATAGGGGGCGGGTGCCCATCGGCGGCGTGCTTCTCGGCGTACCTCCTCCGCTTCTCTTCCTGGGCCTGCTCGATGCGGCGCAGCTCGCTCTGCCCGATTCGGACGACCTCCTCTCCACCGACGAGCTTGATGCCGACACCGATCATCAGACCGAGGTGCTTCTCCATCTTGGCCCAGAGCTTCTTCTTGTCCTCAGCCTCCTTCTTTTCCTCTTTCGTCATGAGACTCTCGGCTATTTCGAGCTCTTGGGGCGTCTTGGTCGCATGCTGGGCTGCACCGGTAGTGGCGAGGAAGCTCGAGAGGAATGGCTGAACCTTGTGGCTCCAAAAGGTTGGGGGCGCAGCCGCGAGGAAGGGGAAGGGCAGCATGAACTGATGGAACATGTAGCGCATGAACGGGAGGTCGCCGGTCGTGTACGCCGAGGGAATCGCCTCCCTGCCGATGCGAGCCGCGACCAACTGCTTGGCCGCCTCGGGGAGAACGAAGGGCGGTCCGAGAAGGCCAAGGGCATTGGCGCCGAGCACTGGATCAGTGATGACGCTCAACTCGTGGGCGATCTGCAGATTGACCAGAGTCTTCTTCAGATAGTGTGCTCGGAGCGGCGTCAGAATCGTGGGGGGCTGCATGTCCGGCAGCGTCGAGTGGTATGGGTTCAGATGCGACGGGTCGACGAGGGGCACAGTGGCCGGCACTGGAGGACGCTCGCGTCTTCCCTCCGAATTCTCTGAAGCACCGCTAGCGGAGCTTCCGCGCGACATGTTGTTGGAATCCGCGGCTGCAGCATCAGCAGGTGGTGGCGGGGGCGGCAGCTGCATCGGCTGTGCCTTTGGCGGGGACGGAGGCGACGCGAAGCGTCCGGCGAGGTCCATGGCGACCTCGGTCGCGACGTCCTCATCGGGAGGAGGGGGCAGCGCACGTTGAGGGCGGGCCCTCGGTTGACGAGCCTTGTACGGCAGGTTAGACGGATCGACACCCGACATGATATTGCTTTTTCGCGTCGATGTCGATGTTGCCGGTAGCGTCGGACCGAAGCGGAACGACGTTAAGTTTGCAGATCAAGAAAGGATGGGTTTGACAGAGGCGACGGGACAGGCGGAAGGGAACAGGGGCAATGGATTATTGACGAGGGTGGTTACTCGGGTCTGCGATCTGAAGTCGAGGCCAGCCCGATGGAAACACGGAGGAGGGGAGAGACTGGACGACCAAGACAATAGGGAAGTAAGTAATACGTCACTCAGCCGCGCCTCCACCAGCTGTCACTGCTGGCCACCAGCCACAGCCCGTTATTACCATGCCACCTAATCTGACCTAATCTGACCTAATCTGGGCAATCTGAGCGCGCTGAGCGAGCGTGTGCCGGGCAGCGAGCCTGCTTCAAATCTGCATTACACCGCCCAACCCAAGCGACACCAAGCGCTGGCGAACGGGTCAACTGGTCAACTGGGGATCGTGCATCGACATGACCGAGACTGCGGCTTGATCACAAGGAGGCAAGGACCCGGCATCCTTTAAGAGTCGCACTTTTCTCTTTGTGCTTGCAATGCAATGCAAAGCGGGCAGGGGTACAACTCAACATGAGTTTCAAGTCAGATGCCGGCTTTAGCCATCCGGAACCACGTACGCCCGCCTGATCTTGGGGCCTGGGCCACGCCGTGTCCGCCAACGCATGCGGCACCTCGTCAGATGACAGCAGCACAAGATTAACGACTGCAACTGCAACGAGAAAGTACAAGGACACAGATTCATTGATCTACGTTCTACAGAGCGTGATTAGATGGTACAACGAGACTACACAGTGCAATGGGATGGATAAATGCACGAAGGAACAAAACCCTCTATATCATTGTCCACAGAATGATTGGTCATGATGGGGGAGTAATGTCATGAAGGCAAATGGCGAATGAGATGTGCGTCTAAGCCTGGGCGATCTTGCTCGCAACAGTGCGCTCGCGCTCCAGGCGCTCCTTGTTGGCCTGGAAGGCGGCGTCGCGGCATGCCTGCATACCAGAGCTGGGTGGAGTCAGCGGGACCGCTCCAACGGTTGGGTAACGTCGTCTGATCAGTTCAAACTCACCAGTTATGTGTCTCGGGGGTACGGTGAACGCTGCAGAACACCTTGTTACAGTGCGGGCAGTCGCCAGCAAACTTGAGGGCTGCTGACGGGCACTGGGTGGGGTTGGCGGTCATGGGCTTGGGCGACTCGGGGGCGGCGGCCTCCTGGGCCTCACCCTCGGACTTGACCGGGATGTTGTAGATGACCTTGAACTGGCAGCGCTTCTTGGCGGGCCTGTGCGTTTGTGATTGTCGGTAGCAGCGAGGGTCGAAGACAAAGCAGTGTTCGGGTGGCAGAGGGCGATAGAGGGGGTTAGGAGCAGGCGAAATGCGCACAATCGATACCGGTTCCGAGGAATAACGAGGAAATAGCGTCAGCATCAATGGTCAAACGAGCAACAATGGCAGTGAAGGAACGGGGCGATGTCAACGGGTAGCGAGGAGAGCCGTTGCGGTGGCATGGAAGGCTCCAATGACGAGTTCCAGTCACGCACTCGTCGCACCGAATTGATCATATTTGCCACCGCATGGTGCAATCCTGCAGCCGTCCATCCATGAATCCAAGCGATAAGTGGGGTCGGGTGGATGGCGACGTCGGGTAGCGCTTCTGTACTCACATGTTGGGTGATAATTAGTTGGAGGTTGGTATCGGTGGAGAATAAAGAGTGAGAGAGACGAGAGATGTAGAGGTTGAGAAATGGAAGACGGAGGGATGGGTCGTTGATAAAGCGTGTGGACGATGTGGTCGAGTGAGGAGTCGACTCGGCAATTGATGGACAGAGGTGGTAGGTGAGGGGCGGTAGGGTGGGGCTGGGTTGGGTAGGCTGAGTAAGGGCTTTTGACGGAGGCGGCCGGTGAGTGCGGTGCGGTGAGGTGGCGCGCTATCGGGCACGCGGGCACGGCGGGGTCGTAGGCGTAGGCGTAGGCGCAGGCGTAGCAGACGGTAGACGGTTCTGGAGCTGGGCAGGGTGCAGGGGACAGGGGAGCGAGCTAGGCTGGCAGGGTAGGGCCAGGAGGGGGAAACGCCGGCGAGGGGCAGTGAGCGATAGTGACGAGGGCGACTACGATACGAAGCGGCGGAACCAGAGGAGCCAAGGGGGGGGGGTGTGGAGTTACGATTGGTGAAGCGAGGATTTGATGTCGCCCTGGATTAAGATTTGCCGCTCTGGGCTGTGGTTCACTGGGCTGGGTCTACTGGGTTCACTTGGGCACCCGGAGCCACGGGTCCAGTGCACCAGCGTAGAGTCCCTGAGACCCTAAGGACCCTCAGCAAGGATCTGCATGCAGTCACAGGGTAATCTCTTGGGTGCGCCGTGCAATCGAGAGCCGCCGTGCCCCTGCGCTCAAGGGCACTGGCACGCGCTGGACTGACCTGGAACCTCCACTCCCATTCCCACAGCCCACACCGCAGCCTCACCCAGCGTGAACCGTCCGGTGGCAACGCCCCCACCTTTCAACCCTTCGGATGCATCTCACCCCTCCACCTCCACATGCATCCGCAAGTGAGCGGCCACCAGCGCCGCAGTCTAATGCGCGCCTCGCTTCTGCATGCAAAAGCCACTTACACCCCGTTGTCTTTCACTGCGACATATCAATTGCATGCATTCGCCCTATGATCGCATGCATCCATCACCATGCCGAGTAAGCAGATCTGCCGTGCACAGCGACGATGATGTCGCCTCCCGGCTCCCGGCCGTAGTCGCCGTGGATCGGATCAGGTTGGGCCGAGAAATGTGGAATTGGCCGACGGAGGTGCACTACTGGTTGATTGTTGAACCGCGATGACGCCGGTGTCTGCGATGGGTGTCGTGTGGCCGAGGGTGAGTCCGGTCCGCAGTGCCCTCGGTGAGCTCAGTGGCGCACAGTGCTGCTGCGGCTCGGTGGGCGTAGAGGGGTGGACTCTTCGGTCCGCCATCCACAAGTGGGAACTGGGTCAAACAATGCGATCGCCGTCACTTGTAAGTGGAGCGCACTCGGGTTGTGTGCATTCAGCTCTGGTAGTTCTGGCCCTTCGCGCTCCATGCTCCATGTCGGTTTGCGCCTTGTCCGTCCGTCACCCGCCACTGCGTCACTGCTTCTGGTACCAGATCGGTATACGATAAGTGTGACTGACAGTGGACAGGGGTGTCTGACATGTCTCGAACATGCTGGTCTAGTGATGCATATTGTGTACCGTAGGTTCGGCGCCACTCCACTGCAGCACTACGTTCTCTCCCCTCGATCTTCTGCGCGTATGTACGCAGTGCAGACCTTCAACCGCGCACCTGCGCAGCCTCATCTGCGCCTCCTACCGCATGCTCAGTCACGCATCTCACATGCCACGCGAGTGTGGTGAGGTGTGCCTGTGGGCCTGCGAACACTTCGTCAGCGTGCGGACGTGTATGCTGGTGCCAGTTGGGCGTGCTGGGCGCTCTAGAGTAAGATCGGCATAGCTGTTATTCCTTAGGTTCCGTCACGAATGGTTCTGCTAGTCGAGGCTTGTCCCCGTCACCGGTATCTTATCCTGCGCTTTCGGTCACCAGCCAGAGTCCTAGAGTAAACCTTCCACGCCGCATCCCCTCCGCTGAGCCGCTGACACCGGCCGTACATGCTAGTTTTGCTGGTCTCACGCATGGCAGTTTGATAAGCCGCTGACCGCATACCCGTTCCTCTGGCCGCGGCTGCCCGCCGGCGTCTGAGGGCGTCGAACCTACCACCAGTCTGGGTTAGTAGCCTTCGTCTACGTGTGCCGACGGTGCCGACGCAATCGACTGTCATCTGACTGCTGCATCTGCGGACATGCCCCACCTCCATGTTACCGCTCAATTCTGGTCGCATGCACGTAGGGGATGTGCGTCCTGTGTCAACTTCACCGCTCCTCCACGTTCGTTCCTCGACGTTAAGGGAGGGCTCCATAACATGGACACCAGCTCAGCTCCACGTAACGTAGACCTCCGACACCCACTCTTCCCGTTACGATTCCAGCACAGATAGTGGATGTGACGGCGTCACGCAAGCCGGCATGCACGAGTCGCTGAGCAACCATGATCACCTGACCTTCTCGACTGTCACCGTCATTCACGGCCATCGCCATTCTCCCGTGCGTTTGCGCCACTGCACATCTTGCTGCCAGCGCACAGAACTGCCGCGCTGGCATGCCAACGAGGTCTGGCATGTCGCTCACAAGGCTTTGTTAATCCGGACATTCTTTCATTTGAAGCTAGATTACAGGCTGAGACTATTGGCTCCACGTGTCGATCGAAACGCCGTGCCTGGCTGTGCTGGCAGTCGCGCGCTTGGCGGCACTCGAAAGCGCGCACTGAGGTCATAGGTGCCGCTCTTGCTGTCACCTCGCATCTTCCCTCACCTTCCTCCCTTCGTCTAGCTGCACTCAACTCAATGCACCTCCCGTCTCTGGCGGTCACGCTATCAGGCCTCGCGGCCCTCGTCCAGGTCCATGCGGGCATGTACGGCGCGCCCGTTGTCGAGCTCGACGCCAAGTCGTTCAAGGACGTCATGGGCAACGAACACGCCTCCATGATTGCCTTTGTTGCGCCTTGGTAAGTGTTTTCCTCGGCGTGACCCCATGCGACCTTGCTAGCTTTCTAATCTTGGGATAGAACTGACAGACAGGTGCGGACACTGCAAGAACCTCGGACCCGAGTTCACGGCCGCGGCGCAGAGCCTCTCCCCGCTGATCCCCTTCTACACCGTCGACTGCGACGAGGACAAGAACCGCGCCCTCTGCGCGCAGTACGGCGTGCAGGGTTTCCCGACGATTAAGGCGTTCCCGCGTGCGGGTAAGGGCTCGGCGCGCGACTACAACGGCGAGCGCCGCCGCGGCGCTCTCGTCGAGTACGCCAAGACGCTCGTCCCCGACCGCGTCAAGAAGCTCCGCGTCGACGGCCCCGCAGAGCCCATGGTCAAGAAGTTCCTCGGCGAGAAGAAGGAGCTCCCCCACGCACTCCTCGTGCACCCGTCCCAGCCCAGCATCCCCTTCCTGTGGAAGGTTCTCGGCCACCGTCTCTCCAGCAAGGTGAGCTGCAGTCCTCTTGCCAGACAGCTAATTCCAGGCCTCTCTCGGATACGTCAAGGACGCTGCGGGTGATGTGCTCGCAATTGCAGACGAGGCTGGCGGTGATGCGCGTCTCCTCTTCTGGCCCGCTGGAGCGGACCAGGGTTCCGTCGAGGTCTACAAGGGTCAGTTTGCCTTGGCTCGCGCCAAACTGACAGCCAGGTCCCATGAAGTTCAACCCGCTCCTCGAGTGGCTCGAGGCGGCGCTGGAGGGCGACATCCGTCCCTCGGAAGACGAGGAGAAGGAGAAGCCTTCTGGTTCTAACTCCGGTTCCGCGAAGAAGGCTGAGTCTGGCGAGAGTGAGGCGGAGCGCCGTGCCCGCCTCCGCGCCAAGATGGACGAGGCCGAGCGTCGCGACAAGATTCGCCGCGAGAAGCTCGCCGCCCAGCGTGCGGCACAGATGGTCCAGGTTGCTGACGAGGATGACGCCTCGGGCACCGAGACGGCCCCCGACGCGGAGCCCGCTGAGGACGCGGACGACGAGGTCGCGGCCGAGGAGCCCGGTGTCGCTGAGCCCGTCGAGAGCGAGGTCAGTGGGGTCACCGACGGTGTTGTTGTTGAGGAGGGCGCCACCGGCACCGAGAGCGCGCCCGACGCCGAGCCGGCCGAGGACGCCGATGACGAGGTCGAGATCGAGGAGGAGGACAAGGTCGTTGAGCCTGTCGACGTCGATGATGAGGACGAGGAGGAGTTCGAGCACGACGAGCTCTAAAACTGCACGGTGCACTCTGTTCTGCCCGCATGTGTGTTCCACATTTCTATGCATACAACATAAGGTCATCCGATCACTTACGTCAATCTTGCTGATTAATTGCCAAGCTAACTAAAGACTATGAAACTTATGCCAAAGTACTCCACCTCCTATAAACTGGTATAAACTCATCCCAACTCATTCCCACACGCACATGTTTACGCCTTGGTCTCAGTGACCTCCTGGACGGAGGACTGGTCGCTGCTGTCCTCTCCAATCTCGGCGTGGGCGAGCTCAAGCAGACCGCCGAGGTCGCGGGGACCGGTGAAGTTCTTCCTACCGTCGACCACCCAGGTGATGACGGAAACAATGCCGACGAAGCCGAACACGGCGACGGCATAGTTCATGCTGCTGCCCGTGGCGGGGAGCTCAGGCGGGAACAGGAAGAAGACAGTCGTGACGAGCGTAAACACGAGGCCGACGACGTTGCAAATCGGACCCCAAATGGGGCCGAGGGAGAAGGAGGGCTCGCCCGCGAAGCTCTTGGGGCGGAGGAGCTTGCGACCGCGGATCAGGATGAGCGCAACAGGGATAGAGTACGAGATGTTGAGGGAGATGACCGAGGACGAGAGAATGGCGTTGAGCGCACTGTCCGAGCCGAGGTAGATGCAGCCGAAGAGGATGACGAGCGCCGCGTTCAGCAGAATGGAGGGCACGGGCACGCCGCGCGTAGCCTTGGAGAAGAGCTTGGAGAAGGGCATGCCGCGGTCGCGGGCGAAGGCCATGGTCATGCGCGACGAGGCGGTGAGAAGCGCCTGAGCGGTGAAGGCCATGCACACGATGGAGAAGACGGAGAGGCATACGCCGCCGACAACGGATCCAGTGCCCTGGTGCAGCGCCTCGATGAGCGCGCCCGCCTTGGAAGTGTTGACGACGTCGACGTCCTTGATGCAGAACAGGAGCGAGACGAGGAACACGAAGCCCGTCACGGCGCCGATACCGACCGACGCCATCATCACACGGGGCGCATAGACGGAGGGACGGGGCATCTCATCGACCATGTGGCTGACGGCGTCGTAGCCAGTCAGGCCGAAACAGGCCTGGAGCAGGCCGAGGATCCACGCGCATCCGTCAGGCCAGCCCGTCTCGTTCGTGAACTGCGTGAAGACAAACTTGCCGCTGGCAAAGTTACCAGAGGAGCAGGCCAGGATCGTGATGACGATCACGGTGAGGCCGGTCAGGGACCAGAAAATAGCGAGCTGGTTCAGGCCGGGCAGGAGACGGAGGCAGAAGAGGTTGAGAGCCAAAGCAATCAGCGCATAGCCAGTGTACACGACGAAGATGTGCCAGCGCTCAGGCTCGTAGTCAGGGTGCGCGAGCGCGTAGGCGCCCGTGATCAGCTGGCCGGCGAGAGAGGAGGCAGTAGCGGCAAGAGCGATCCAGCCACAGGTCGAGAACCAGCCCGCGACCCAGGAGAGCGAACGCGCGATCGAGGGAGGAGCAAGGAGGTAGGTCCAGTGATACTGGCCGCCGGAGGTGGGGTAGACCGCGCAACTGAAGGTTAGCGCTATTTCTCGATATAAGTGTCATAAGGCACCTGCCAATGGAGGGCCGGAGCCACAGACACTCGGCTCCACTCACATCTCAGCCATGCTGGCCGCCATACACAGATTGCCGACGAAAGAGGGCAGGATACCCCACACGACGGCGACGGGACCTCCAGAAGGAAGCGCAAGCGAGAGCGAAGTGCTCATCGCGGTCCAAGAGTTGAGAATGGCATAGGCCATTCCGACTGTACGTTAGCTGCCTTATTCCGAATCTATGCGTCCATCTCCCTTCAAACTCAGCACCACTCTGTGCCCGTGTGGTGGAGCCTAGATGCATTCGAAGTGATGGCGACAACTGGCCAGCGACCAGTCTTGAGCACTACTTACTCAGCGAGATGAACCTAAAGTTCCTCGGCGCCGCATCGGGGTCGACAGCGACCTGGGCCTCCTTGTCGCCATTGTCGTACGGGCCCCACGCGTGCTGTCCGACGCGGACAGACTCGACGACCTGTGCGGTCGAGTATCCCTTGTCTTGCTGTGCTGTCGCCATCGTGTTGTGGCGAGAAAAGGTCAAATGTGTGAGGAGGAGGGAGAGAGATATTTGACCTTTTCCAGCTCGCGCCTGTATATATCTGGCAACGAAGCAAGCCAGGATAAACTGGGGAGCGGCTCACCGGCCATTCGGATTCCGCACGACTGGATCGCATTCCCAGTAAAAGCAAGAATAGCAGGGAGCTCCGGTGCGGAGTCCGGGGCTGCAATCCGCCAGGGGGCGAAGCGGTGGGGAGGGGCTCTATCCAGATCGGAAATTCTGAGTGGGGAGCATGGGGATGAGCCAAGAAAAGCCAGCAGAAGCAGAAGCGTATCTCGTTTCGCTGACGACACACGCTGATTGAAGGATGAACCTTGAAGGGGACCTGGGGTCGTTCGAAATCGCAAATCATGCCGCCGGTTCAGAGATAACGGTAACCACCTCCCCAGGGAAGGTATCCACCCGGGATCTGGGGGCTTGGGGGCGCTTGCCCGTGTCCAATTCCAGCAGCGCTCCAGCGTCCTCCAGTATCTCCGCAGGTCCGTCAGGCCCGACTCAGCAAGGTTAGACACCGCAGTCTGCTGCTTTTCGGTGCCCGCCGCGAGCAGCTGATCAAGTCGGCACAGGGGCCCAGTGATGAGCTCGGCGTTCTAAAGTTACTCTGCACCACTGAAACCTCTCACCTCATCTCTCACAAGCTGTGACATCACATTACCACATCAACAGGCTCATTCACCGCATACTACTAGCACTTGTCTGCAGAGTTCGGAACTCGCCGTCCTCGCTCGACTCACCATTGCCTGCCCTGTGGAGAGCGGCCCCGCACCCGCACTGTATCGCAAAAAACGTTGCCGGCCTGGCCGGACGCCGAATCAGCATGCATACTCTTGCGGAACGCAGGCACGTCAACTCGAGATAAATCTGACCTTTCTCGCCGAGGATCTGACCTTTTGGCCGGGTCGGCAAGCAAAATCTGACCTTTTCGCTGGGATTTTGAAATTTGCCACTCAAGCCCGTATCTTTCAGTCGCTCGAGGCCCTCGATGCCCTCAGATCCCTGGATTCCTCCTCTCGAACAACGCGACTGGGCAGCGCCATGCTGCGATGATCCGAGGGCACCTGCAGCTATTCTCGGATCTGCACAAGCCAGTGCACGTGTCCGACCCTGGACTTCCCTTGGCATCTTCCGCACTGGAACCGGCCATGTGATATCGTAGAACTTCTGTTTGCGTCTGCCTTCTGTGTCTGCAAGTTTTTGCGATCGGACGTCCCGTTGCGCATCGTCGTTGGTTCTCCCGTACCCACCTCCGCGCTCTTGGCGGGGGCTAGCGAGCCCCGCGATGCCGAGCACGGAGCCCAGTGCTGTGATTGCGTAAATAGCCTTCAGATGGCGGGGTGCTTGCTCGCACCGTGAGTGTGTGCTTCCTGCCATCATCAGCGGCCAATCGACGTCCGGATCTCGTAAGCTTAACTGTCGACGGCGGGTCCTCCGCCGTCGGGGCCACAGTTTGGAGTTGAACGGCCGACAGAATTGCTATCAGAAGCTGAGGAACTTAGGGAGGTGCGAGCGTATCTTTGACTCAATGCGGTATCCCCAGTGAGCCTAGCCATGAGACGATTTGATATCGACTGGTTGACGAAGTCAAAGCCAAGGACCGATCAGCCCGTGCCCGTGCTTCTCTTCAGCGGAGACAACGTATAAATAGTGACGCGTACGCTGCCCTCGTGCTGTTCCATGCATCCCTCTCTGCAAGTCTTGCGAGGACGATGCCGGTACTGTCACCATAACCCAATCCAACTTGCCGCGATGCGGGGCCCCAGGAACATTGCCGCATATGTAAACAATGGCTACCGGCTTCCACCGCGAATTAAGGTCACCGAAACACTTGTCCCCGCAATTTGGCTGGCTAATGACTTTGACTGACTATAGCATTATCAGCCTTGAAGCTCGGAGGGATGACATCGTCGCTCTCGGCTAGCCTGGTCCCAATCCCCAGCGAAGGTGAGCGGCACGACAGGCTGCTTTCGGTGTCAAGCGGGAGACAGATCCCCGCCGAGCTGCTCGCGACAGTGTGCGGACATCTCCACGGAAGACGGAACTGCTGCGCTGTGCGCAACACATTTCTTTTGGGGCGACGAATGCGGATAGGCTGAGAGACTGCATGAGGCGGATAGAGGCAGCCGTTTGGCCTGGGCACTCCGTCGGCTTGGGCTATGGGAGATGTGCGCCTAGGACGACCAAGGCGGGGAGAGCATGCCCTTCCCAAACTTGCAGAGCGTGCGTATCGAGTCCCAGGCCTAAACAGCCCTCTCCCTGAACCCGGACAGTGTCCAAAGTTATTTCCTCGCTGTGCACTGCCGCCCGACCTTGGTCTGCATCGATTACCTGCCCCCGCCGCTCGTGGAGCGCTTCGTCACCCCGCTCGTACTCGAGGGCTACCCGATCCATTGGGACCCCTCACTTCTCGGCTCCGTTGACCCTGGTACGGGTCCGATCATCGCGGCCCTGTTCTCCCCCGCCTTGTGCGGGCCGCGGGACACTTTGCAGGAAAGGTCCAATGCCCATGCCACTGTCCGGGCTCGGCGGATGGCGTGCGCCCGTGCCGTCGCCGAAGTACTAGGCAACCCCATCACCTTCGAGTTCTTGCTCCGCCTCTGGGCATCGGATGAGGTCACGCTGCACGCGTTCCACTTCTTCAAGCATGGGGACAGCAAGCCCCGCTACCCCGATGACCTGGTCGCGGGTCCGCTCTCTCCTGGGCAACTAAGCGGCTGAGCATATTCGCCCTTACGCTGAAGGAGGAAAGAAGCGATCCCACCCATCCCGAGGTTCGCCTGGGCACATGCTTGGGACAGGCGTTTTGATCGCGGCCCGGCGTGCATGTGCAACGACCACAATTTGTGGCGGTAGGCGGCATACTTTCTCAGCAGTCTTCATGCCGCGCATCGTTCGCCTTCGGGCGAGGCGACAGAGGATTCGAGGGAAGAGTCAGGACCTAACGCTAAGCCGATAATCGAACTGGCCAACGTGGGGCGGAATCTGGACCTCTGCTGCGGCTGCACGCACGCCTACACCGCTGCGATCAAGGCACTGAAGGCCGATGTCCTCGCCCAGGCTCATGAGCACGGGATGGGTTTCGATGTACTCGCTGGAATCGCGCCTACTGGCGGGCTGAGGGTTCATGTTGAGATGCCACACTGGTGTCAAGTGGACGTTTGCACTTCTTGCGGACATGAGCCGGAAACTGGATATGACCACCGCGAGGAGGATGAGGAACTTGCGCATTGGATTGCAAGCGATGAAGTGGTGCGCGACGACCGGAGCTGTGTGAGTCGAGTTCAAGGGAGCGGCGCTGACGCAAAGACGATTTCGCACCCGTTTGATGAGAGAGACGAGATTTGGTACGACTGGTACAGGTTGCGCGACGAGACTCACAAGCAAGGGGACAACGGCGAGGAGAGCAAGGATGACGTCGTCAACTAGAGCGAGGATTTTGGCGTACATGCGGCCACCTGCATTTACGACGGATGAGCTGAGGTCCCGAGTCTTTGGTTGCACATTTCCACTATTCCTGCGGCGTAAGGCCCCTTCTAGGACTCTGGGGGACTAGCGCCCGTCGATGTGAGAAAATCAATAATGTGTAATGCATCTCTGTCTGTATATATCGCTAATAGTGTTGTTTTTTTCGACGCTACACCAGAGTTCGAAAGTTCAGAGGAACGGCGGTATACAGCATGCCACGGTCCCCTACACTAGTCGCGGCATTGGCGTGGCAGCCGGTCGGCTGCATGCTGAGGGTGCTGAGCTCACCGGACCGTTCAGTTCCACTGTAAGATGTTTCGTATACTACACCCTACTCGTCCTCGTTCATGCTCTCGCCACTATCCTCGTCGCCTCCGAGGCCGCCAAGGCCCCCGAAGCCCCCGAAGTCCCCGAAGCCCCCGAAGCCCCCGAAACCGGGCGGAAAACCCATCGGGAACCCCTGGATCGGCCCCGGGCCATCCTCTTCACCGTCCGAGTCTGAGTCCGAGTCCGAGTCCGAATCTGGGACCTGAGCGGCCTGGAAGGCGAACTCGGGCGGCGCATTCGCAATGATGTCGTACCAGATGTCAAAGGGCAAGACACCGGGCGAAGGGGGCATGCCCGCGTGTTCGAAGGGGTGTTGCAGGAACTGCATGTCAGCGCACATCCCAACGATGCAACTTACACAGCCGCGCTCGCGCTCAGCAGCCTCACCCTGAGCCACCCCGCTCTCGTTGTCTCCGCAGTGGGTCACGCGCCCGCGCGCACACGGGTCCCGCCACACGTCGCTCCAGTGCGGCATCTGTACGTCGAGAGCCAAGGGGCCAGGGGCTCCGCGAGCTCGCGCAGGTCGTCCGCACTTTTCATGGGCCGCCTTGCCCGCTTGGGGCTGTTGCAGCCGCACATCGGCTCTTCGCTGCGGTTCACAGGACACAGTCTGTCGGGGATGCGACCGTTGTGTTCGTCTGCAGTGGAAGGGGTAACGATGCGCAGTCTTCCTCCCTCCTGCGAGGGCCAGGATAGGGGTCCATGGAGCCGGGATGGAAGGGGTCGTCTTCGTCCTCGTCCTCGTCCGAGAAGAACATGAACCCGTGCAGCGTCACGTCGCGCGTCTTCAGGGCGCGCATGAGCGCATGGATACCCTGCGGCCGGCACAGGAGCGCAGACACCATTGCGAACCGCCGCTCCCGGAGCGCAGACACTGAGCGCAGGGCGGACATCAAGCCCGGGACGCCGCTCGAAAAGCGCCAGCGTAGTTCGCAGCGTGGCCTTTTGCTCGGCCGAGAGCTGGCCAGTCTGCGCCGCGCGGGGCGCCCGGCGCGCCATCATTTCCAAGTTGCTGCTCGGTTCCGCGCCGCGCATCGCCGCAAGTGCGGCCAGGGACACGACCCGACCTCCTCCAAGAGTCGGGGAGAGGGGTACTCGACGCACACTAGGGTGGGTCGACAGCCCCGCACCAGCTTGTGAACGGGGTGTGCGGTATCGGTGGCCAGTTGAAAGAAAGAGGTGGACGAGAGGTGCACACTGTCTAGCTTGGGAAGCAGAGAAGACCCCGGGGCGTCTCCGACGACATCGCGCAGACGCTCTATGCAATTCTGTACATCGACACCCGATACCGCGCCGACCGCCAAGTACTGCACGTTGCGCAGGAGACGCATTTTGCGCCCCGATTCGGATTTCTAGCCCTCCAAAGTGCGAGGGAGGGAACGTCGATCTGTAGCGAAGAGTACAGCGCCAGTCCCGCGACGTCGTACCCAAGCGAGCCGGTCCGGAGGATCGACACAAGCGTCCCAAGAGCCTTGGACTCGACCAGCTGTTCGTACACCACAGTCAGGAGCTCGGAGGGAATCGTGCGCCCGCTCGAGATCGACTTTGTCTTCCTCTGTGCCGGCGTGTCGATCGCCGATTGTTGTGTCATGTTGCTCTAGTTCTGTTTGCTCAGTATCCGTGGGAGTTGCAGTGTTACTCGCTGTGAGGGGGGGTGAGTGTGAAAAAACGACGCTCCTTTTGTTGTCCTCCAGCAGACGCGAGGTCAGTGCGCATGCCAACATGACAAGAGCGGCTCGTGCAGGCGACCGAGTCTCTAACGCGTCGAGTGCGAGGTGATGTTCCTGGTGCCCCGCGTCGCAGCCGCTTTATATCTCTCCTCGCTGATGGCATGTTGCCTCAAGCTTGGCACTTGCTCTGTTACCTCACTATACGTCTGCATCTATGTTCTACAAACTGGCTACACTGTCCCCAAGTCTTCTTCTGCCCTTCGTCTCCTCCCCCCTGAGTTCGCACTCGTTTAGCTCCCAGCGCTCGCCTCGCTCGTGCTACTCGCTTATCTCCTCCTCTTACTCGTGTGCAGCGTGCGCATGATACGCCTCGCCTCGCGACTCCGCTCCTGCTCTCGCTTGACCATGTCATCGTGGCTGATCTCGTACAGGAGGGGTGAGAATTCATCCCTCTCCCACCAGTCGCGCCACACGCCGACGAGACCCTTGGCGCCCGTACGCGAGTTGGTCTTTGGCTGTCCGCCTGTACGTTCCCACTTGGCCTGCTCGCCGGGATGCGTCTGCGCAAACAGGTCCATCTCGAGCGCATCGCGCTTGTGCTTGATCAGCTCCTCGTGAATCGCGTGCGCGACTAAGGGCACGGCCTCGCCCGTGAGCCCGAGCTCGGCGCAGTAGTGCCGCGCGAACTCTGATGGCGGAAGGGGAGAGGACAGGTCCCATTCGATCCGGTCGCGCAGCACATGCTGGAAGATCTGCACGTCGAGGTTCACGATGATGCGGCAGTCGGGCTCGGGGTACTCCTCCTCGGCGGGCGCCTCGTCGTCCGAGAACACGACGTCGTCGGGCGTCACGTCGCGCGTTGCGAGGTCGATGCCGACCGCGTTCTGGTGCTCCTCGACCTGCGACATGATGAGCTCGGCTATCGTCGCGGCGTTATTTTCGTGGATCCCGACGTCGTGGCAGAAAATGGTCGCAAACTCGAGCGGCTTGACGAACGGCTCCGACGCATTCCACAGGAACCGATCCTTAATCTTGAGTCCCTTGCCTTCCCCATTAGGATCGGGAATGTCGTAGTCGATGCTGATCGGGACGAGCGCCTCGGCGCGGCCAGCCTCTGCCTGCAGCTTCTCCTCGGATCTGTCGTCAGCTCAATACGATGCACCAGGAGCAGCACTCACTGCACCTCCATCCGCGACCGCGGCGCAAGCGAGCTCATGACACGCTCAGCGGGTACGCGGTCTCCTATCCACGTCCAGGTCTTTGCCTGCTCCTCGCGCTTCTTGCGCTTGATGACCTTTTGCTGCTGGACGAGGTCGTCCTTTTTCCTCTTGCGCTCGCCATACGTGTCATCGTCCGGGTCAGACGCGGCCTCCTCGATCTCCTCCTCGCTCTCTTCCTCCTCTTCATCTGAACTCTCCTTCTCGGCGTAGTTCACCCTTCCGGCGCGACGGCCGCTCAGCGTCGTTGTCGTCGTGCGGCTTATCCGGGGAGCAGGGCTGTCCGTCCTTGGCGTGTTCGCGCCGGAACTCCGCGTAGCCTCATCCAGGTCGTACTGCTCGCTCCACTGCTCGCGCTCCTTCGGGCCGCCCTCCGCATTCTCGGGCTGCATCAGCGATGTGACTCCCGTCCGCAGACGCGAGGGATACGTCGTGAACAGGCCCTGCGTCGCGGGAGGAGTCTGCAGCGTCGGGTCCAGCGTGCGCTGCCCCGGCGGAGGAAGGAAGAAGCCGAGCGGCCCGTCGGGATACTGCAAAGGCAGCTGGTAGACTTGCGGCCGCTGCGGTTGTTGCGGGTGCTGCGGGTGCTGCGGGTGGCCCTGCGGCGGGTAGCCTGGTCGCGGGGCGTGCGACGGAGGCCGCGTTGGGGTCGCATACTGGTATGGCATGGGCTCTGTATGTTAGCTACGATCGCGAGCAGCGGGCTGGACATTTGAGCAACCGAAGACAAATGGCCGGCGAAGCGAAGGACGGCCGAAGAAAGGAGTCCAGGGATGGACGGCCGGATCCATAAGTGTAGGATGGCCGATCGATGGGCGGATCTCTCTGATGGACATCCAAGGAAGGACGAGGGAAGGAGGGGTACGCACGCTTGTACTGCTGCTGCTGCTGCATGATGGGAACGGCGGGGACGGGTGTGTGTGAGTTGCCCCTGCTCCGTGTCTGGCGCTGGGGGTACGCCATGGCGAGAGTTGTGTGGCGGTGGATCGGAGGATCTGGATGGATGGATGGATGCGGGGTCGCCCTGGAGATTGTTGTTGATGCTTGCGCGCTGCTGAATCCTGGACGTGTCGAGAACGAGTTGTGGTGACCGCCCCGCCGCCGCCATTGTCGCGTCGTTAAAGGGTGGGTCGGATAAGGCGTACCGACATGAGCTAAGGTGAGCGGTTGTGGCCGGTCGACTCAGCCGGCCTCGGCCCCGGTCTAGGTCGGTCGGCAATGGCCAGGTGCGGTCCACCTCCAACGATCGCTGATTCCTCTGTCTTCCCTCTTCATTTTCCCTCGACACACCAAGCAGCAGCCATGTTCACCGGTCTCGTAAGCTTGCACCCTTGCTGAGAACTGACTCTCAAGGTTGAGCACGTTGCAACCGTATCGCACGTCGAGCCCTCGACCTCATCCACCGAGCACATCTTCACGATCAGCGATGCCGCCCCGATTCTCGACGACTGCCACATCGGCGACAGTATCTGCTGCAACGGAGCATGCCTGACTGTCCTGACCTTCGACAAGGACAGCTTCAAGGTTGGACTTGCGCCCGAGACTTTGTCGCGCACGAATCTCGGCGACTTCAAGCCCGGAGACAAGATCAACGTCGAGCGGGCCATGGCCGCCCACTCCCGTTTCGGCGGACACATGGTGCAGGGCCACGTCGACGGTGTCGCCACCATCAACAAGGTTGAGCCTGACGGAGCCTCGCTCCGGTACACGTTCGCCCTCGACGAGAAGGACGCAGCCATGATGCCGTACCTTGTCGAGAAGGGATTCGTGACCGTTGACGGAGCGAGCCTGACCCTCACTTTCGTGGACGACAAGAAGCTCGAGTTCGGCATCATGCTGATCGCGCACTCGCAGGAGAAGCTTACGCTGTCGAGCAAGAAGGCGGGAGACAGGGTCAACATCGAGGTCGACTGCGCGGGCAAGTACATCCTCGGACACGAGAGCCGGATCGCCGACCTGATTCAGCGCGTCGTGGACCGCAGGCTCGAGGAACTTGGCGTCCTCAACAAGTAGACGTGTAAACAAATTGTACATTCCATTGCATGGGTCTGATGATACGGTCATGGGTGCATACGAAGTGTGGGTCCGAAGGGCACGGACGATATTCGAGATATCGATGGTATGGCTCAAGCAGCCGGGGCATACGGCGCAAACGCTTTCTTAAACTTTTGCGCGTCGTCCTTGTCGTCGCCCTCGGACTGCACGCAGTCCTTCCAGTTGACGCGGTGGTGCAACCCAAGAATGCCCGCAAGCACCATGCTGGTTGTCAGCTTCGCTCGAACTTTCGCTCAGCGATCTGTATGTAGACTCACCGGCCAAACTGCAGGTCAAAGTTGCCCTTGAGCAGATGCACCATCTTGGTGCCATCGGGGCACTCTACCTTGAAGTAGTTCCCTGCTGGGCCGACGCGCGCGAGTGCGCGTTCCGGCTCGTCCTCCCAGGCCAATCCAGACGCCTCGCCAGCCTTACGGAACGCCTCGGCGACGCCTGGCCCCAGCTCCTTCGGAACAGGAATGACCTGGACGTGGGCGTGTCCGCCTCTTCCCGCAAGCCGGCCGACCTCGAACGCGACGGGGACGGCTCCGTAGGCCGCGTAGCAGTCGCGCAGGGCTGATTTGTACGCTTCGACCTCGGAGACGATCTCGAGCGCGTCCGCGGCGGGGATAGACAGGAGAGTCGGGTGGTGCGCGATGGGGATGATCTGGGGTCAGCTACGGGACAGAAAGATGTAGCAGAGGGCTACTTACGAGGACGTGTCCGCCTCCTGGGACCAACGGCGCCGCACCGTGCGTCGGAATCAGCTGCCCCTTCGGCAACGTGACATACGTCTCCTTCCCGATACCGACGATAAGGTGCTTCGTGACCTTGGGGTTGGAGAGGCAGAACCAGCCTGAAGTCAGTTCAAGCTCCACAGCCTCCGAACTCTGTCTCGTCTTCTACTCACACTCTGCCGGACCCAGCTCCTTGCGCTTTCCCCTCTGCTGCTCCCTCTCGCGCACGACAGCGCAGTCCTTGACATAGTGCTCCTCCTTGGCCCCGCACGCCTTGCACACGTATCCAGCGGGCGGAGGTCGTCCGCGCCCCTTCTGGGGACAGTCACGGATATGATGCTCGGTGCTCTGGCAGATCTTACACACATACCCCTCGCGCGGCTTGGAGGGGTCGTGCTCCTTATCCTTGTCGGCGCGGTCGGGACAGTCCTGGATCCAGTGTCCGGGAATGTGGCAGATCTTGCACACGTAGCTGTCGGGCGGCGGGCCGCGCTCCTTCTTCTCTTCCGGCTTGGTGCGCTTCGCGTCTCCCTCGGCCTCGTCGCCCGCGCGCTTCTTAGTCGACGGGCCACTGGGCATGGTCAGAGGATTCGGGGTCGCGTTTACTGGCCGCACCGGAGGCGCGGTCGTCGCGGTCTGCGCCGGCAGACTCGTCGCGTAGAACCACTGTCGTCAGCTTTTGTCAAAACCTTATAGCTCACCCGAGCAGGCTTGCCTCCGTCGGCGATCGCGCCAAGGGGACCAAGCTTGATCGCTCTCGTCCACCTCTCGTCCTTTCCGCTAGGTCCCGGCCAGCCAAACGGCTCGCGCTCCCAGAAGCCCGGACCCTCGGACCAAATCAGATACCGCGGGCGAGCAGCCTTCACTACGTCCGTCAGCGGCGGCGCGGAGTTGGCGAGCTGCACGCCGCTGGTCGAGAAGGACGGCGAGAGGAGGGATAGTGACGGCGGCGGGCTCGTTGTCAGAAGCACGTCCACGCCCTGGAAGGCTGACGGGAGGGCTGACGCCGCATCCTTCGCGGCCGAGAGCGAGCCGTCTGAGGCTGGCGACAGGACAGAGTGGGACAGTACGCTCTGGATGCCCGCCTTTGTCATCATAGGTGATGTTTGGGACTGTCATCAGCTTCCATGAGGCACAAATAGCTTACGTTATCGTCAGACGCGAAGGTAGCCTCGTCATACGCCCCACCGACCGCGGCAATCTTCAGCCCCTGCGCCGTAGTCAGGATGTTCGACTTGCCTGTGTGACAGTTAGGAACCAGAAACATGCACTACTGTAGACGCACCGATGAAGACGAGGTTCGGCGCAACCTCTGGTCCACTAGCCAGCGATTCCTGTACACTCGCCGGGAGCGCATTCTTCCCAACCGTGAAGTACGTCGAGACCGGCACTGATGTCAATAGAACGGTTGGAGAGATCCAACTCACGGCTGATACCGCTCAGCTCTGACCCGTCGCTGCCCGCCTTGAACAAGTCGCCGACAATAATGCAGGCGTCAAAAGGGCCATGCTTCGCGTTGATCGCCTCGACCTTCTGCTGCAGTGTCGTGAGCTGGGACAATGGCGAACCGATTGCCAGTCTGTGTCGAATCGTGCGGGTCGCGAACGGGTTGCGGAGGAAAGGGAGCACGGCGTCAGCAGCTGTGTACAGAGGATCATCAGCTACTCACATCTTGAGTGGCTCTGGCTGTGCGACAGAGACCATTCTGGCGAGGGTGATGGTTGATGCGGTTCCAGAGTCTGGATCGAGATTTGAATAATGAAGTCACTCGAAACCAAACACGGACGTCAACCCAAGTCCGCTTACGCATGGACTGTTTTCGCATCTCGTGTGACTGCAGCATGTTGTAGCATCGAAAGTCAAACTGCTTGCATGTATCCTTTTACGTAGTACATAGCTCCTCTTCCCGCTTGCATGTATCAAGCTGTCAAGTCCGGATTGAGGGACTATCGGCGGGGGCTGGCGCTGCGCGGCGAGCGAGAGCGCGTGCGTGATCGCGAGCGGCTCCTCATGCTCGCACTGCGGTCGCGGCGGGGGGTGAGACCCCTAGAGTACGATCGACGCGGGCTGAAGCTACGGCTACGGCTGCGCGAGTAGCTCCTACTCCTGCTCCTCCTCGGCGACAGGCTCCTCGAATAGCTCCGGCGAGGCGAGCGGCTCCGGCTGCGCGCTCCGCGGACGTAGTCCGGGCTCCGACGCGGAGGCGGGCGGCGGTACGAGGTCGAGCGCGAGCGCGAGCGAGGTCGGTACAGGTCGCCACCACGTCCACGGAAATCGCGCCCTCCTCCACGTCCACCGCTGAAGCTGTCCCCTCCTCGGCCACCGAAGTTGTTGCGCGCACCGGGGCCATACGCAGGCGGAGGGCGGCGATCAAAACCACTTCCTCGCCTTGGCGAAGGCGAGCGGCCGTACGGCGAGGGCGACCGCCGGCGGTGGGGGGGAGGAGAGCGACGCCAGCCTCCACCACGGCGCGGAGAGGGCGACCTCGAGCGGAAAGAGCCTCGGCGCAGAGGGGGCGGAGAGCGCCTCCCGACTGGCGACGGTTGGCGAGGAGGTGGGAGGGGGTCCGCGGAGACCTGCAACGTCAGCCATGGGGGGCCAGTGGTTGACTGTGTACGCACCTGAACCTTCAGCACTGATCCGTCCAGAATTCCCCCATCCATGCAGCGGACGGCTTCCTCAGCCTGATTAGGGAGGTCGAACTCGACCGCCGCCTTGCCTCGGTTTAAGCCAGCTGGGAGGGTCAGTCGCAGCACGGGAGATGTCAACTGGGGACGAGTCTACTCACAAACCTTGAACACGGGCAGGTCGAGCCCAGTGACTCTGCCGTAGAAGCCGAAAATCTCTCGCAGATGTCCGGGATGGACGTTCTTAGTTAAGCCGTCAATGACGACGACGCGCGAGCCGGACACGCTACCTCCAGCGGAGGGAGCTCGGGGCGACATGGTGACATCGCCGTTGCGGCGCGGGCTGGGCGTCAACGCTTTCGGCGATCTTGAGCGACCGCGTTCGGACATGGCAGGATGGATGGGTGGTAGATGGAGACGAGGACGTTGCAACAAGTGCGTGTGACTGACTTTCAGTGATGTCTGTTGCTCGATCGGTGGAGGCATGGAGGCAAAACCGTCATGGCTTCCACACTGGAATGAGACTAAGACTAGCCCAGGCACATACCACTGGCGACTTCCGCATGCGATCCCTCTAGTCACCGTCTGTGGACACGAAACATGCTACATGAGAACAGCCGCATACTGCCCAGGATGATGTTATACGCTCCATGTATTGGTTAGTGACTGTTTGAACGCTCAGTTCCTGCAGCCAAAGGAAAAAACGCTTCTTGTTATACTACTGCATTGACACGCTGTATAATCCATGATCCCGCGCGCGCGCTCCTGCTCCCTACAAATCTCTAGCTTACGAGTTGAAGGTGAACGAAGCACCGACCTTGTGGGCAGCGGCGCCGGCGGTGGCGTCGTTGAGCTTGGTGGTGTCGAGGGCAAGGCCGAACGAGGCCTTGACGCCGGGGCGGAGAGCCTGGGTGTAGCCGAGGACAAGAACACCAGAGTTGTTGATCTTGGCCTTGACGAAGGCGGCGTTGTCAAGGTAAGCCTTGGCACCGACCTCGAGCGAGACACCGCCGGTGGTCGACTTGGTGTCGTAGACAGCCTTGGCACCGGCCTCAACGTCCTTCGAGACCTTGTGGTAGTACGAGGCGGCGAAGGTGGAGAGGTTGCCGAGGCCGTGGAGGGTGACGGCGTACTCGGGGGCGGAGAAGCCGAGGGCAGCGGCGTAGCGGGTGATGGCACCGGCCTGGACGTCGTACGAAGCCTCGGCACCGACAAGGAAACCGTCATGGCCGACAACGGCGTCAGCGGTGAAGGTGGGGCCCTGAAAAAGTCAGTTCGCCTATTCAAGCTTTCAGACGGAGCGCGCTAAAAAGCACTCGGCTCCTCGTTGTCTCCACTCACCTTGAAGATGTCGGCGGTGGCACGGGTGTGGAGCGAGGGCTGCTTGTAGATGGCAGTGAGGACGGCAGCCTTGGTCGACTTGGCGGGGTTGAGGGTGGTAGCGAGGTCCAGCTTCAGGCCCTTGGCGATCTGGTTCTCGAGCTCAACCTGGGTGCGGAGGAGGTTGGTGGTGGTCCAGGCCTGTTGCAAGTCAGTGGGGTTCGCGTGTCATCAGTCTCCAGGTCATCATTGGCGAGGGTCTCTGACCCCCATCGGAAACCGGAAATATAGGGCCCAGTTCCGACCTTTTTATGATCCGAGTTTGCCCTCGCCTATTGAGAGCCTGGGAACATCCATTCAATACGCACCTGGGTAACAGTGAGGCCGTTCTTGAAGTCGACGTACTTGCCCTCGATGTCACCGTTGATAACGTTGGACTTGGAGTCGCGGGTGCCGGCGACCTTGAAGGCAACGTTGGAGGGGGTGAGGGTCTTGACCTCAAGGGAGGTACCGTTGATAGGGTAGTCCTTGAGGAGCAGGTCCGACGAGGACTTGCCGAGGTCCTACGGAGAGTCAGTTCGCGTCCCGCAAGCAGCGCATCTCTGGAAGCGACCACTGCCCGGCTTGTCGTTGTCCGACTGAGCCGGAGCGGTCGATCCATCATCTGTCGGAACCTACCTTCCAGGAGGGGGGAACGGGCTGAGGCATGGTGACTGAAACGAGTTAGCGACGTGTTTGGACGGATGACGGTGATGAGGTAGTGCCGGGTGGGCAGCAGGTGTGCGATGGGTGCGGAAGGCTCAACTGACCTAAAGAATGCAGGAGGGGGGTTGAAAAGAAGAAGAGTGTAAACAAGAAATGTGGTGGCCAAAGACACGTTTACGTTTGCGGAGGGTCAATGAATGAGCCAGAGAGCAGTAAGCGAAAGCGTTGGGGAGCGAGTGAGAGCGAGGCAGCGCGACGTCCCGGGGCGGCCAGGCCAGAGGGCCAGGGGCCAAGAGGGAGGCTAGGCTCGCGCAATGGACTCGGCTCGCGGCTCGCAAGTTGCGGCCTGGTCGGCGCAGTGACAGTGGCACTCTGGCACTCTTGGTAGCTGGGCCCTTTGTCTGCCTCCACCCGTCCCCCGTCCAACGACCCGAAGACTGGGACTGGGACTGGGACTGGAACGATGCATCACGCGTTCGTGCTTGTGGGCATGGCGCGCCGGCATCAACAGTGGGCGCTGACTGGCCAGGACGGCATACAAGTGACGTAAGTGGCCTTGGGGCCTTCCGCTTGCTCCGTCAAACCCGCTGCCCCGCCTGTGGTTGGCTGCGAGTCCATCTCAGTCACGGCGTTATCATCATAACACCGTACCACTCTAGGTGCCCCGTCACAGTGGCATCCTGCATGCTGGGACCGCCGTGCCTGTGGTGCCTGCATACCAGTCATTCATCGCGACCCGCCCACCTACCCATCACGCGTTCCCCGCTGACCGCTGTCACCATTTCGATATCAAATTCGCTGTAAACCCTTGCGGGTTAGGGTCAGATTCACGTGATCGAAGTAGGCATCATCGCCACCCGATTGCAGCCACCAGATCTCAAGTCCTCAAGCCAACGGCGGAGACGCGCAGCTCCCGAGTCGAAGGTGGAGGCCGAGTTCATGGTTTCATGAGAGGACCATTGGGTGCAACCGATTCCAGGTGCCACCACAAGCGATGCAGACTGCTCCCCCTCCGACACCGCAAATGACCACATGCGCAGGTTCACCCGACGTCGACATCTGCACACTTGCTAGTTGATTCGTCCAGCACATCCAGCGATCCGGTGCCGACAAGCGCTAGCTTCATCTACATCCAGGGGTTTGGAACGAATGCATGGCAGCAATTGGTTCAGAACCGCTTTGGCGTTGCGACTGCTGCGCGCTGCGCCGCAGGATGCAGAAAGCTTTCTAGACGGTGAACGAACGGTGGCCGCTTTGAGCTAACGGCTACAATGCTTCAAGTGAAGAAGACAAACAGACGACGAAGCTGGAACTCCCTATCTTGGCGACTCGTCATCGGCTGAAGACCGCACACGGACGCTCACACACACACATACCTACATAGACGAATTTTGAGTGCATCAGACATTGAGACATCAGCACTCTCTTCTATCACATTGCTCCTCTTCCGTCTTTCGCCTGTTATCATCGCTTCACTCCAGTCGATTCGTCTCCAGATCGAAACAAGCGTCCCGCTACGGTCTGAGTCCCCCAACCCCGGCATCAGCTCATCGGACCGTGCGCCCTGCGCTGCATCCAACCCAGCTTCCAGCCAGGATTCATCGCGCACGTGCACACAACACCAAAACCCACCATCCATTCAGCAACACATCGCGCTCTGCCGCACTCCCGCACTCCCGCACTGGCCGGCCCTGCCTTCCTCACTCCACGCACTCGGCATCTCCCTAACTTTCCATGACCTCCTCCAACCATGTCACCGACTCCGACAGACCACCGTCCCCGCCTCGCTCCTTCGACCCCTTGACAACAGATCCAGAGTCCGGCGTCGAGCTGTCCACCTTAGAGTCGGATGCCAGCATGCACCACGGCCCGCGCACCGCTAACCGGCGAGGAACGCCCCTGGACCGACGGGCTCCCCACCAGGTCACAGAGAAGGGACATGTCTCGCCCGTGGTAGCCAGCAGCTCGGTCGCACACATGCAAGCGCAACCTTACAGCGGACCCTCCAGCCCTTCCTCACCGACAGCCGAATACACAAGCACGAGCGGAGACACCTATTACGACGACGAATACGGCGACTGGAAACATCGATGGCGGAGCTACCACCCGAACACGGAGGATCAGACGTCGTTTCTGAAGCGGCCGCGACGGGGCACGCGGTCCCGGGCGGGCGGCGGTGGATACCTGCCATACTACCGGAAGCGACGCGGACCGACCTCTGGCGGCTGGATACTACGGCGCTGCTTAGGCTGCATCCGGTACCGGTGGGCGCGCGTGCTCGTTCTGATCTTGCTGGGTGTGCTGGTCGCACTGACGGCGCTCTGGCAGTTCTCGAAACACTACGAGGTGCAGCTCGAGTTCTCCGTCTTCTCCCGCGACTGGGTGCGCCAGGAGGTGGAGTCGATCAGGCCGCTGAAGGGGTGCTGGGAGCCCCAGAACATCTCCCCGGAGTACAACATGACGCAGCACGAGGCGCCGCGACACCAGCTGCTGACACCCGGCATCAACCTGCGATACGAGCTTGCCTGTTACGACTTTGCGTCGACGGTGCAGCCTCTCGCAGTGGTGCCAGCGCGCGACACCATCTTTCACACGTACTGGCGCTCCGACCTTGCGCCGTTCGATGACCGGCAGGCAGCGACGCTGTACGCCTTCCTCGCAACGCAGAACCTCGCCGTGTCCAAGCTGATCCTTTGGACGAATGGCAAGGAGCAGCTCATGGGCAGCGCGCGCCTGCGCGAGCTCGTCCAGGACTGGCCCGTCCACATTGAGGTCCGCCAGTTCGATCCCGCTGTTCTTACCGAGGGCACCGAGGTCGACGGCGTCCTGAACCAGATGGGCGGCATTTTTGACCGCCGCGCGTGGGTCGATGGAGACGTCGTCCGCCTCCTCGCGCTGTACCAGTACGGCGGCGTGTGGATCGACATGGACATGATCCTCACGCGCGACGTCCAGCCGCTGCTCGAGAGCGAGTGGGTCATGAAGTGGGACTGTTACGGTAAGCTTCAAGTGTGCTGTTCCTGGCTGACATTCAGACAAGCAATTCTTCCAGCTGAACGGCGCGGTCATGCACTTTGAGAAGCACTCGCCGTACCTGTGCGAGACGTTCCACGTGATGAAGACGTCCCCTCTGCCGCGTCCCGACTCGTTCGACTGGGGCTCGCACCTGTACTCGAAAGTGCACCGCCGGCTGCTCGCGGCGAACATCACGCCGTTCCAGGTCCTGCCGTGGTGCTTCTTCGACCCGCGCAACTGCCGCACCGATATCCGCTTCCCGGACCCGTTCAAGTCGGACCCGGCCAAGTGGGCCGGCCGCGCATGGGACGGCATTGGCGACTTTGGCCGCTCCGGGCGCGAGATCTTCGAGGAGAAGCTCGGCTTCGTTTTCGGCATCCACCTGCACAACCAGTGGCAGAAGCCGTTCCCAAAGGGCGCGTGGATGGACCGCCTCACGATCCAGCACCGCGACAAGGTCCAGCGCCTCAAGGACAGCATGCCCAACATTGGCGCGGGCAAAACTAAGAACCAGTACGCTCACGCTCACGCAAGCCGCACGCACACCAACACACACACTCGCTCAGAATATACTGCACATTAGACAACGTCGCCTGTACCAGCCTTGAAACCTGTACCAGTATAGAAATGCCTAGAGAGTTTATATAATGCACATTAATGACATGCTTGCCATCGCTGCACTGCGTGCAGCGTATCGATACTGGGTACACTCAAATGGGACACTCACCGTTGGCTGAAGATTTCTGGCTGACACTCGGCAATGATCGAGCGCGCCAAGGGTTAAGTGGGTGGAGAAACTGGGCGGCGGCGCCCCTGGGCGTCCAACATGTGATCGGCTTCGTCGTATCCGCATAGACGCATAGACGTCACCGGTGACCTGGGAACTAACTCACTTTGGCACACAACACTGCATCGAACGCAATCATGGTGAGTCCCTGCTAGGCCGAGGTCGGAAAGCTAACCATCACAGTCTAACAAGCCTATTGCGACTGTGAGTGCATGCTTTCTTGCTGCTGGTTTGGTGCGGAGGGAATGAGAAGGAGGGGCAAGGACCTCGTGTGCCTTGTCCTCCGAGATCGCTCAGCGCCGCGCCGAGCTGTCTGTGCGCCGCCCTCCTCCCAACCCCAATGGCGAGTCCACAGACGTTCATGTCTTTGACAAACCGCGAAGATGCAGGCCCGCAAAGCTCCAATCCACCTAGTGCATAGCTGACGCCCAGCTGGCCGGCCTGTCGACCTTCGGCGGCATCATGGGGTACACGATGGCGGGAAGCGTGCCGTCTCTCGCGGGAGGACTCGGCGTTGGCTCCGTCATGGCCGTGGCCGCTATGCGGATCCACGACGGGCTGCCGTACGGATACGAGCTGGCTGCTGCTAGCAGTGCGGGACTGGCTATTCCTATGATCAAGTGAGTCGTTCCTCCCACCTAGCGCTGCTTCCTGCCATGCTTTCCTTCTCTCTCCCATTTAGTGCTTTCCTTCTCTCTCCCATTTAGAGCCAGCGCTCTCCATTATTTGGAGTCGGCTTTGGGGTTGCCTTTTCTGCTGCCACAGATGTTTCTGGGTTGCGGTAGCTGCGCGTGACTGAATGAATGTCCAGCTGACACCCAGGCGAGCAGTCAAGACCCGCGGCCCGTTCCCGGCCATGATGGCCGCCTTGGCCCTGGGTTCGACGGTGTACTACGTCAAGGAGTCGATGGAGCTTGACGACAAGTGAGCGAGCGTAGCGAGCGCGAGTAATGTCGGCCGGAATGTGTACTCCGGGCATTTGGTGATCCGGTGCCAGTGCCATCTCGTCACGAGTCCAAGAGAGCCAGGAGGAGAAGACAAAAGTATATAGACGGCAGTGCAATGCATAAGTGAAAATGATGGTTTCAATGCGATGATGGAGTGGTGAGACTGATGGTGAGGAGGAACGGTTAAAGGCTTGCGGCGCGCGTCGCTGCGTCCTGATGTCAGTCACGAAGATACGAGACAACTCACGCGGACCATGAAGCTGACCCTGTGACCTGGCTTCAAGCGTTCGCCATCCCAATGACTCCCCTCGTGATCGTAGCCAAGGACAGAGTGCTCGTATCCATATCGGACGTCGCCCCTGCGCTGTCAGCTCCGTCGCAACAACCTCCTAGCTTGGCTCACTTTTGCATGTACACCGACCCGCTCGGCATCAGTATGTCCCAGCCATGCTGCTTGTCCTCTTTGTCTTCTAATCGAAGAATCCGAGCGGCTCCAAGGGATGCACCGACGATGGTCTGACCCGAAGCCTCGACGTTGTCGACGTGTGCGAGGATCTCGCCCTCCGGGCTCAGGTGCAGAGCGTGGGTGGACGAGTTTGGCGGCGGGACGTCTGTCGTTCCCTCCAGTCCGGGGACCAGCTTGTACAGCTTTGACATCCAGGAAACATCACCGGCAACTGGGGGATAGTTCGAAATGAGGGCTTCGCGGTACTGCGTTATGACACTGTCGAAGTGACCCTGGGGGTCAGCTGCATCCTTCCCCCACCCCCGACAACGTACCTCCTCGAACCCGTATGTTCCAGTGAACATGTCTTGCAGTGGTGCGCCTTCCTCTTCTTGCGGCACAGCAGTAGGACTAGGCGACACCGATCGCCTTCGTGATCCCCGTTTCCGCGTCACATCCAGCCGGTCCAGCTTCCACAGAGCAATGTTCAGCAGCTGCCTCGACTCGGCCTCGCTGAAGAACGAGGGGTAGAGCGCGAAGTCTGCTTCAAGGCTCGGCGGGCATTTCGGACTGCCTCGCACACGGATCAGCGGTGACGGCTCCGTGAGGGTGTACTTCAGCAGTTGGCTAATTGGTCTCGTCGCCCTCATCGTGCTCGTCGCTGTTGGCAAGGTATCGGCCGGTGATCGGTCGGGAGAAGACGAAAGTGGAGGTCAAAGGTCGGACCCGGTGGAGGCGCGTTACCTGAGTGCAGGCCGGTGCGGGCTGGGATTGCTGACATATTATTGCCCCCGTGAGCCCGCGCAGTGTCTCGGTGTGTTCGGCGTGTCACCGGCACACAGGCGTGATTACCGATCGGCGCTGACCGCAGGGCATGCTAGCGTTTAGGTTGACTCCATCTCTGCTCTTCCTCACCATCTTACCGTTTTCCTTGACACTCTTCCCCTTCCACTTTCTAATCTCACTACAGCGAAACAACGAGAAGCTCATCGCCATGTCCGACGCCGCAGCGCCCACCGCCCCCATGGCGCCCGTGTCGCGCGAGAACCGGCCCAGCATCGTCGGCCCCGACGCCCCCGAGTCGCCGTACCCGATGCAGCTGCACGGCGTCGTCACTAAGGGCTTTGGACGGGGTGCGCGCTTCCTCGGTATTCCGACTGGTACGTTGAAGTGCTGAGCTCTGAGTTCTCAGCGCCGAAGACGGCGCTGCCTTCCTCTGCCCTCTCTGCTTCGGGCCGTGGCTTGGTAAACATCGACACGGCCGAAAGGAGTCTCGAAGAAGACGACGGGGAAGGATCAAGAGCGGAGCGAGTCACAGTGCTGACACCCAGCCAACCTGCCGGACTCGTCCCTCGGCCCCCTCAACGACCTGGGCATGACGGGCATCTACTACGGTTTCGCGCGTATCCACCCCACCGTCTCTACCCCTCTGCCGACGGCCGCGCCGACGCCTATCTCCATGACTCCCTCGGCTTCGAGCGCAAACCTGACCTTGTCGGTGCACCCTCACCACCACCATCACCCGTCCGCCCCCAAGTCGCTCGCGACGAACCCCCTCACCTCGTCTGCCATCGCCTCCCTCCCCGCTGAGACGGCGCCGTACCCTCCCGACTCTGTCCCCTCTACACCGGGAGGAACGCAGCGCCTCCACAGGCTGCCCGATGAGGACGGAAAGGTGTGGCCCATGGTCATGAGCGTCGGGTGGAACCCATACTTCAAGAACGAGAAGATCACGGCCGAGGTCCACATCATGCACCCCTTTGCGCACGACTTTTACGGGCACGAGATGAGCGTCCTCATTCTGGGGTACATCCGGCCGGAGCTGGACTACGTTTCGAAGGGTGAGTACATTGAGTTCCCGACGAGCTACCTGTCCACTATGCCCTCTACTCTTGGTACTGTTAAGGGACGAGAGTGTGTGGAGGAGCGGAGCAGCGAGGCACAGCGAGGACGGTGGAAAGAAACATCCGCTGACAACCCAGAGGCGCTCATCCAGGACATCCAGACGGACGTCAAGGTCGCGCTCAACTCTCTCGCGCGCCCAGAGTACGCCAAGTACGCTTCGTCGCCGTTCCTCATCGACGGACCAAGCGGAAATGGAGACGCGAGTAACGGCGACGCGAAACCCGACACCGAGGCGAAGTAGAGTAGCTTTTGTGGAGCGAGAGGCACGGTGCCGGCAGCGGTGGTACGAATCATAGACGAAAAGACACATACACAGCACGGCGATCAGCGAGGTGTTGCAGATGCAGAAGTTATACCCCTTTTGTCTTTGACGCAGCAACGTGCTCGGCAAACTCGAGCAATCGATACAATGGTACATACAGGTTCTATTGATGTTTCAGCTCAGTCCTCTTCGTCGTCCTCCCCCAGTCCGCCGACGCTCGGAATCCCGAGCCCGTCGTACCGCATCGCGGCGCCTACGTCTTCATCCTCGTCCTCGCCGCACAGTTCAGCAAGTACGGCCATGTTGATCCGTCTGCTCCTCCTCTGTGCTGGCACCGTTGGCACTTCTTCCTCCTCTTCCTCATCCTCATCCTCTTCCTCGATGACGCCCGTAGAGTCAATCTGCCTCTGGGCAGCAGCGACGCAGCGTCCCTCGCTCTCGGCCCAGACGCGCTCATACAGTCCCCTCCTCTGCTGCACCTCTGCTTCAGAACAGAGGATATCACTGATATGCTCACCAGGTGTGGCGAAGAGCACGTCGAGTTCTCGGTCCAGCTCGCAGGGACCAATGCGCTGTCCCTCCGGCGCAAGTCCGTCTTCGGGATTCTCGCGGTAGAGATCGCGCCGAAGCTGTGCCAAGGAGTGCACGACGTAATGAGCCGGGAACTCGATGGGCCGGATCCCGAGCCGGAGCAGACTCTCCGTCGGTGACCATTCCGTGTGTCGGGCAATGAAGGGGCCGATGTCGACTTCGTGCGGGTCCCCCTCGAAACCTAGCTGCTTGTAGTACCCCGCGTCGAATTTGGGCGGTATGCTGCCTGCCTTGCGCTGCAAGGAGAGCCACGCGTTCATGGCCGCCTCGATGCCCTTCGACACGGCGAGGCCGCGCCGCCGCTCCGCGTCCGCGTTGAAGAAGGCGTAGATCTCGCGCTCGCGAAGGAGGAGGCCGATGTGCCGCGTCGCGTCGGTTTCTTGCACGGGAACGAGGGTCGAGGCGTGCGATGGGGTGGGTGACAGGGAGACGGAGCGGAGGGAGGTTGCGGCCGTGGTCGCTCGGGATGTCTTGAGGATACGGACGGTGCGTGCTGGTGAGAGTTCGCGACTCGAAGCAGTTGTTGGCGGGGACAGCGGGATCTGGGGACCGATGCGGGGGCGTTTCGCTGTGGGTTCCGTGGTGGTGGGAGGGGGACGCTTGGGCGGCTCTGAGGCGTCGCGGGCGTCGCGGGCGACACTGAAGCCATCTGGTCCAATGCTGAAACCGAACGGCACTGAGCTTGGCCGCGTGTCGCCCGTGAGGATGTCGGGACGCGACTCGTCGTCCGACTCAGGTTCGGGCTCCTCGTCCGAACTGTCCTCGCGCGTCGCCAGCAGCGTCTCAATCGGCACGTGCATCATGCGGAGCATGTCCTCGCGGCTCATCTGCTTCCTCCCCGCCGTTCCCGGTGTCGAGCTCCTCGGTGTCGGCAACGCCGCCCCCGGTGGTTGCGAGACTGCGCGGAGCGAAGAGACGGTAGGAGAAGCCGGGCTGGGGCGCCTGCTCGCCGGCGTCGAAGCCGTCTTGCGCGCGGCAGCCTGCGCCTTCTTCGCGTTCTTGGCGGCGATCTTGCGCATTTGCGAGTCGTGGTTGTGCGCTCGGGCGAACATTTCTGCTGCGGTACGATACTCTCGCCGGAGGGGCCAGGGCGGGTTGCGCGTTGCGAGCCGCGTGCGCATGAGAAGGTCCCAGTGATTAGCGACCACGGGCGCGGCTGCGTTGACCATGACGGCCTCGGGGATGCCGCGCCGCTTATCGCTGGCATAGCCCGTCAGGCCAGTGCCGACAGTGCCCTTCTTTGGCGGCGGGATGATAGGGATGGTGAGACGCGCAGCGGGAAAACCGGAGCTCCAGCCGACGATAAGACGCTGCAGCTCCGACCGGCGGCGGAGGACGTTGTGCTCGCTCCCGGCGTGCGGCAGGACCAATTCTCTCGTGAGGGCGGTGAGGGAGGGGAGCACGTCGCCGATCTCGGCCTCGAGAGACACGAGCAGCAGAGCGGCCGAGACGTTGACAGAGATGCGGCTGCCCCAGAGACAAACGGTTTGCTGTGCGCAGAACAGACCGTACGCCGTTGTCAAAACACGCTCCCAGTCGACAGTACCGAGCAGGGCCCACACGGTGGGGCTGAGCTGGTAGTCTTCCGGTCGCGCTGACTCGGGAGTGACACGACGGCGGACAGCGGCTGGTGTGAGGTCGCGCACCTGCAGCTCCTGTATCCGCTCGTCGTCTCTCAGCTTGGCCAGATATTGCATCCAGTTCATGAGCACGAACGCCTGCGCGAGCACCACGTCGGCTGCTGGCGGCGGAGGTCGGAGGTCGCGGAATGCGCGGCCCGTGATGCGAAGCATCTCCCAGCTCTCGAGGTATGCCGGATGGTGCGGGTCGAGAGAGCTCGCGCGCTCAAAGATCGCTCGGAGACTTGGAGCCATGACCGTTCCGTCACCACGTGAGGCGCTGCTGCGTCCAGGCTCGAGAGGCTTGATGTGCGCAAGGCGGTTGTTCACGACGAAGACGTTGCTCTCCATAATCGCGAACTGCACAGCGACGGCAAGGCGGTACGCAACCTTTTTTGCCGTGTTGCTCGTTGTCGCGTGATTGAGGCGTTTCGCCGTCGACTCCCGTCCACGGAGAAGGTTGTACCAGTGTCGTGCGCCGGACTTGAAGTGGTCCGCTGGCTGAAGCGTCAGTCGACTCCGGCCGTCGAGCAGGTACGCGTCGAGTAACCGGTTCACAAAGTCCTGTCGTTAGCTGAACTCGAGCGATTGAGGGCTGGACTCACCTCATGTTGCTTCTCGCGATATTCGTCGAAGGACACCGTGGACACGCCGTGCTCGTTCATCAGCGCGCCCCATTGCGCCGTCTCGTCGACCGTATTCTTCCCTGCAGTCGCGGTCTCATCAACCCGGCCGCAGAAGGAGCAGCACACGAGGAAGTCGGTCGTCGCGGCGCCGGGTTCGGCCCGCACGCCAGCTGCGCGGCACTCGGCGCAGAGGTATCCCATAGCCTATGCTGCCTGTCGGGCTCGCAGCTTCGCAGCTTTCAATCGGTCAAGTCGAAGTTGGGGACAAGGTGCGCGTCTGCTTCGACGAAGCTCGACGGCACCCTGCGGCGTAGTGCAGGAAGGTCAAGAGTGTGGATGACGGAACCCACGAAATCTCATCTCATCTTGTGGGTCGCCGCTGGACCGGCACACGGAGGCAAAACGACAACAACAAAGCGACCATATGACGTTTTCGGGGACCTCCGGTTCATGGTGATTCCGCATCGGCTCTGACCTTCATCATGCTGTTCTCGACCGCTGCGCGGAACGTCGTCTCGAGGCAGGCGATGCAGGGCACGCGCGTGAGTGATCCACCCTTTGGGCAGATGACTGAACACCAGCTCTTCTCCACGAGCGCGACCTACCTCGACCTCTCGCGCGTTACCCTGATCGGGCGGCTGGGTGCTGACCCGATCCTGCGCAAGGTAAACTACCTCTTTCGTGGAGACAGCTGACGAAAGACAACATCCGGCAAGCCATACTACACGTGAGCTCGTCTGAGCGCGACAGCCAGCTTACAAACAGGTACACGGTGGCGACGACTGTGGGCGCTCCTACGACAGACGAGGAGGGCAGTGCGTAGCTGAGCCGTCTCCGATACACAGCTGACAGGATACAGACCGCGTGAATCCCCCTACATCATGGCACACTATCTTCGCGTTCAACGACGCGTCGCACAATGTTCTTTCGCGCGTTGGCAAAGGGTGAGCCTCGTGGAGCACTTGGTAGCTAACGTCAGTTCGACAGTGTTCGTCGAGGCTGAGCTTGAGATGCGCGCAGGAGGAAACGCGACTGATGGCACGCCCCTCCCTGACCGGCCGCTGTTGAGGCACCGTCAGTTGACTTGACTCAACAATGGCAATAACTGACAAGCAGAGCGTATCAACATCATTAACCTCATCAAGCCGGCTGATGCAGAGGCCGAGATCGAGGAAGGAGAGATTGAGGAGAGGTAGCCCGGACGTCGCAGAACGTATTCCCCACTCTGACGGATTCACCGCTCATGCATACCCTTCTCATTGGTTTGGGGTGGTTGCGTGGTCACTGACAGGCTGAGTGGCAGAGGTATCTCTGTTGAACGACGAGTGCTGACGGCTTCAGCACTCGGCACAGGTAGCAGAGTCACTGCTGACACTCGATACATGCAGTCTACGGCGTGAAGCGTGATTATTTCATTGAAAATGTCCGCGTGCAATTGCAACTGATTGTCCATGATGTTTGATATATATCGCTAGGCGGGCTCCTTGGTGTCCCAGAGCTGGCTCGGCGAGTCAGAGCGGGTCATGATCTTGAGCTTGGTGCCGTCGTGGGCGCAGTCGTCGTCGAGCTGCAGGCAGTAGTCTGGTGGTCAGCGGGAGGTTCCGCGAGGTAACTGGAGCTGCGATCGAGGGTGTACTCACTAGTGCCGAGGAGACAGATGCGGCCATTCATGGGCGCGCTCCAGGTTGTGTGGTCGTAGCCGCCGCTGCAGTCCATGAGGACGACGGGGGCGCCGTCGGCGAGGGGCGACTGCTGCACGCCCATGCACCAGTTCGAGTCGCCCAGCTTGAAGTTGGTCGGGTACTTGCCCGTGTCGGTGACTGGGACGTCAGTTACACATGTCTCCACTGAAGCGAGAAACACACAGGTCCAAGCCTGGTTGGACGAGCCAGAGTAGCACTTCCAGACCTGAAGGGGGTTACCGGTGACTTCCTTGCCGTCGGTGTTGTCGATGCAGAGGTCGAACATGTCGCCCTGGACCTTGATGTGATTGGCCGCAAGGGCGGGGGCGGCGAGGGCGACAGTGGCGAGGAGAGCGGCGAGCATAGTGGTCGTGGTTGAGTTGATCTGAGGTGAGAGGAAGTGGGTGTTGGGGGGTGTAGTGGAGGGGACAGCGTCGTCGCTTCCGAGGTGAGTGGCCTTTATATGGTTGGAGCAGATCGAGTGACATGGACATGTGCGTTGCGTTGCGTTGCGTTGCCCGCTGGTGTTGGTGCGCCGGTGCGCTGGTGCGGGGTTGCGTGCATGGTACGTACGCCAGGAGTAAGGCAGGATGGATTAAGGAGCACGGTGCAGTACGGAGCAAGGAATGGTGAATCAGCCTGACCCTGTTGTTCTGTGAGATCAGCTGCTCAGTCTGCTCAGTAGTCTGCTCTGCGGGCTGCTTCGGATCCTACCGTGTCGCTCCAACCAGATCTCAAGCCCGAGTGTACAGCCCCAGGCGTGAGGCCCCGGTCGGCTCGCTCGGGGGCCTTCTCTCCAAGCGAACACGGCGGGATGCGCAACCGATGCAATGTTCTCGACGAGTGAGCAACTGCAGATGTGCGGGGACGGGGACACCGGGGCATTCTGTCGCTATACTCGGTACGTCGGCGGGCTCATGTCCAGTCGACACCAGAGAGATGTGCGTACATTCTTGTGACGTCAGAAATGGGCACATTTCGAGGGTTCAGAGGGTTCAGAGGGTTCAGACGGTAATCGAAGCGTCGCCGAATGCTTGGCGTCGGGGTCGTTTGATGAGCAGACGCTGCCCCCGCGCCTGTCTGTTGTTAGTGACCCTGGGACTAATCCCAACTAATCCACAGCTAGCTGTCAACGTTTGCGAGCGTCAGCGTTGCGCCAGACCAAGTCACCGGCCCGTTTGCAGGACTCCCTCCAGTCCAGCGACGCCATGGCGCATCGCACAGAAACACTGGTGCGTGACCTATGTCGGCCAGCAGCGGACAAACGGGCACGGTCGATCTGACTGACGGGCTTGTCGAGGCTTGCGGAAGAGGAACAGTCCGCGTCCAGAAGTACGGAGTGCGCTCGTGCGAGAATGTGAGCACATGAAATTCAGAGGAAGCTCCAGTGCCTTTCCTCTTGACATTGAGGGAACCAAGGGAA
This sequence comes from Trichosporon coremiiforme, assembly GCA_039545355.1. NCBI lineage: Eukaryota > Fungi > Basidiomycota > Tremellomycetes > Trichosporonales > Trichosporonaceae > Trichosporon > Trichosporon coremiiforme. The sequence goes on from BCJJ01000006.1 coordinate 1,245,906, forward strand.
CGGGGGTACCGTTACCATTTCCGTCGAGCGAGCGCTGTCGCCGTGTCAGCGGCGGCGTGCTCCGAGCGAGCTGCGATACGCCGAAGGACCCTCTGCGTGCATCTGACTGGCCGCCTCCACACTTCTGAGTCCACGGCCGCGCGCATGGCCGAGCAACGGTGGGGTTCAAAGTGGGCGACGACAGTCACACAGAAGACTACGTTACGTTTGCTGGTTTGCTGACACTGACACAGACTGGCGGTGCTGGCGACGATTAAGCTGTTAAGCTGTTAAGCTTTTGACTTGTCCACCTCGATCTCTTTCCAGTTCCTGGGTCCGATGCTTACTCCCCTAACACGCAGCTCCGTCAACGGAGCCGTCTTCTTCACATTGCTCACGGTCTGTCTCACCCGAACGAGGGAGCAGAGGGAGCCGCAGGTGACCGACGACACAGGCGAATAATGAACGGTAGAGCACGGCACTGCACGGGAGAAGCGGAGGGGTGCACAATGTCCAGACTGTTCATTGTCACTACGGAGAGCGGGTACTGCGTACTTCGGAGAGTGCACTACTAACTACTGCTACTAGACTTGAAGCAACGAACGGGTTGAGAAGAAGGCGCGGGCACTGTTCAATTGCTCGGAACGTCCGTTTCAAGTGCAAAGTTCCTAGTTCGCAGGAGACGTGTAGTCGAATAGCTGGAGGGCGGGCGGGCCCGTCTTGACTGCGAGCTTGAGGTTGGTGCCGTTGTCGGGGCACTCGTCGTCGAGCTGGACGCAGTAGTCTGAGGTCAGTTGTGCACTTCGTTGGTGCAGAGCGGTGTACCGGACATGAGCGGCCGCAATCGTCGATCACGAGACAGGACTGCGCGACTGCGGGCTTCCGGACTGGGAGCAGCTGGATCTGTAATATGTTACAGATTGGCGTCGACGTCGACTGCTGCAGGTTACGAAGCATCGAAGGCTGCCGCAGCAGCAGCGACGGTCATCTTCCGGCACCCCACAATGACCGCAAGGTTCCGAAACGCATTTGATCATTAAGTGCAATGATAAGGCGGTGAAGAGTTCCAGCGAGATCGGAAACATGGGGAATGTAACGAGCCTTCCTCATCTTCCCCCGGATCCGATACTGCGGTCCGCAAATTCCGCACAACGTTCCTGGTTGGATCGGCTCTGGCCGATCCGCAGGTGCTCCTGCCACTTTTCTTCTGCATCTCCCTTCCAGCTTCCGAAGCTCAAGAGCGACTCACTCGTGCCCAGAATACACATGTAGTCGCCAGTACGGTTGAACCAGGTCTTGTACCCAGGTCCAGTGCAGGGGGCAAGCACGACCGGGGCGTCCACGAGGCTGCCGCCTGGCAGTTAGCGCCAGAGAAGGAGAGGGGCTGGGGGAAGGGCAAACATACTCGTGGGCACAGCGACACCGATGCACTTTCCGGAAGTGCTCATCATGAACTGTGTCGGCACAGTGGAGGTCTGGTTGAAGGCCCAGCCTTGGTTCGTGTTGCCGCGGTAGCAGGTCCAGCTGCGAAGGTGAGCGACGTAGTTGCCAGTATAGAAAGTTGATGAACTTACACCTGCAGAGGGTTGCCGTCGTTCAGAACGCCGTTCGTGTTGTCAATGCAGAGGTCGGAGTCAGTATTCTTCGGCTTGATTTCGTTGTCGGCAAGCGCGGGCGCCGCGGCGGCAAGAGCGAGGAGGAGGGCTGTGAGCATTTTGTTTGTTGTTGTTGTCAGTTACAAAGGAGACAGTTGATGCTGCTGGTGAGCAGTGTGTGTCGATGCTGGAGACTGCGTGTTCTCGGTGCAGGAATCATCGGCTTTATATATGCCTCCATCCCGGAGTCGACGATATTAGAGGTAGCATGAACGTGCAGTGAGAAAATGTTTAATAACAGGGATAGTCCCAACATGCCTCTTGCAAGTGCCACAAGGACAGAATGCTGGAACGTGTTCGGAACAGGACTGCCCCCGCTCTATCTTTGGCAGAAGAGATCTCGTAGCACGCGTAGCAGCGATTTTAGATAAGCATTGGCATTCCTCAACTTTCTCGAAGCACAGTGCTTGGCTCTTTATATAGGAGCCCGCTTTCGCCAGTCTGTCTGTTCGCCACTGTGCCTCTGGCCTGTGCGATTATGCCAGATCCAGCTGGCATTGAATCGAACAGCAGTGCTCCGATGCCTGCAAGACGAGATCAGAGATCAGTCACGGAGGGAGGAATCCTTGGAGCGCGCTTCCGGCCCCGTTGGTCGGTTACAGATGCTGGCCAAGTATCTAGGGAGACCGACGGGTCTTACTGTTACTGACGCTTGGTGGTACCTGCTGCACAGCTTACATTGCAGCAGAACACGCAGGCTGTTGGTGATCTGCGAATGATGCACGCTGTAGATATTCTGGGCATTACGGAGGAACGCTTGAGGGTCTCTCAAGGAGAACATACCTGACAGAAATGGTGGCAGAAGATCCACATTCTGTCGGTTGCTCGCACAAAGCACCTCTGCATAGGGCCTGGTTCATTGTAACTCCAGTGTACATCCACTTGGAGAACTGACGCCCGCTGGGAGTAATCCTGCTCACGAACAAGCACTTGGGTGCTGTGTATGCAAGCAGCTGAGTCGCCGCCATCGTGGGCCCCATGTGTCGTACACACGATGCCAGTAACTCCTTGCCCGCCCTCCTAGCGTAGGATGAACCCCGGGCGTCCCAAACAGCCGCAAGCGATAGATACCCCAACAACAATGCGAGACCCTCGCTGGCCGAAGAAATGGTAAAGATCAGAATGTTCATCGCAGCATCTGCTTCGAAGGACGGGTGCTTCCTTCTCATGAGGACGATGGGCCTTCCTGAGCTTCGTTCTACCATTGCGCGAATATAGATACTGCACACTTTCGAAAAGGGGAAAGCCCCCTCCACAGGAGACGAGTTTATTCGCGTCTTAGCTGTCAGTCGGAGTTTTTGCAGTGTCCGTCAGCCCAAAGATCAGAATCAGAACTTGTGGAGAGCTGTCCTCCTTCATCCTTCGACAATCGTACATCAGTCCAGTCGTATGATACAAGTCCTTCCTGTTCCATCTAGTTCTCCTTAAGAGCCTCGCCCGCTATCCGATCAGCAGTCGGCGTGTTCGTCTCCGCAAACCGCTTCAGCAGTTCCCTGTCCTGTCAGCTGCAAACTCTTTCCCCAGCTGCCCCATGCCTGCTTCCCATACGCTCCGTCAGGCATTCAGGACCCATCAGAACTTCACCAGGCAGAAGTGAGGTCTGAAATAGCACACATCGGAGCACTCAAGACTAGGAAGCTCTGTAGAGCATGGGGACAACTCACCTTCTCTCCTCAGCTTGCGCATCGAACACGCTCGATAACTCGCCCACCATACCCGTGGAGATGTGTCCGCCAGGCAGCGCTGTGGCTGCAGTCTTCATGCCACTTAGCTGGGCTTGGATTTCGCGCGCCTGGGGTTAGCTGTTGTGATAGGGAATGTAGTTATGTCCTTTCTCTCCGAGGCCAACACTCCGCTGCCGCGGACTTCCCTCCTCGGTTGCGCATCAATATGACTCAGCCTGCCTTGCAGAGTTATAGTCCCTATCAGAAGACAACGAGAGAGAGGGGCTAAACGGCTGCTGAGAAGGCAAAGAGTGGAGAAGAATGTAGAAGGGGGAAGGGGAGTCGGTAGAGAGGACAACGGCGATCACGCACTTTCGCAACGACCTCGTCAATCGACGTGTCTCCGCCCTCGGCGAGCTTGTACACGCACTCCAGCACGTCCTCGACGCCATGGAGAACGGACGTGAACGTGTCGGGCTTGCGTTCCGGAGTTGGGTCTGGCGGCATTGTGGCTGGTGGATGGTTGCGTTGCGAGATTGCATCAACAATCGAGGTCACCGGTGAGTGGGGTCAGGCACCAAAAAGTGGAGGTCACCTCCGCTCTCTTTAATCTTGTCAACCAACCTATGCTATGTCTTCTTGAGGATAGCATCATGCGCATCGCGCAAGCGCAAACTCGCACATTTCCCGTACCCCTGGACAAGTATTATTATGCATCGTCCGCCACGTAACTGTGACATGTGTAAATATTGCAGGTGAAGAAGGGTGTTGGAATCAGTACGCGCCGTTTGTGTACAACATGCCCGCCCGAGGACGAGCTTCGGTGGGAAAAGGTTGAAAGTGAGAAAGTTGATGTGGGAAAGAATGAGGAGATGGCAAAGTGCGTGATGGCACGTTAGACGATGCGCTTCAGAGCGTGGATCCACGCCGAGCGTACGTCCGGGGTTTCGGTCGCGTACGTGAACGCTTGCGTCGCCTGGAGGTTAGGTACAGCAGCTCAACACAAGATAACCCACAGTCTGGAGAAGGAACATGCGGTTGCCCTTCTCGTGCAACTCGAGGATGACGTTGACGGGCCGCTCGTCGCCCTCGCCGGCAGGCGCATTTCCGTTCTTGCGCAGCTGGGCCGCGGTCTTGATGCTCTTCGGGTGCGTCACGAAGAAGAACTCGGTTTTGACCTTGGGCGCATCGGTGTGCTCGTCCTCCTTGATGACGAGCAGGCGAGGGAAGTCGGTGAGCACGAGCTGGCGGCGCTTCGAAGGCGGCAGCAGGAAGGATGGCAGCGTGGCGTTCAAGGGCTTCGCGAGGATCGGCGTCGAGAGCACAACTCGTTCGTGCGGGAACAGCACGGGGGTCCTGTATGCGTCAGTACAAACTGTTTATCAAGCTCACGGTTCATACCATCGGCTGTTGTCTGTGGTAGCAACGCCTAATCCCCACTTGGTATCATTCGGGTTTCGCATGCGAGGCGAACGCGGGCTGCGAGGGCTGCGCGGGTACACACCCGAGTGACCGAGCGAATGGTCGTCGCTGCGGCCACTAGCACGGCTCGGACCACCCCTGTTAGAAGTCGCTCGATGGCCAGGTGGAGTGTAAGCAGGGTTGATACCCATGGTCTCAAGAAGGCCGCTGAGTCGACCACCGCTCGAGCTCGAGCTGGTGGACCATCCGCGAGCCTTGTGCTCTCGGAAGTTGGGTCGAGCGACGCCCTCCTCATCGAGCCATCCGGGGCGAGGAGGCTGATAAATGTCGTCCGAAGAGCGAGGCGAAGACTCCTGGTTGTCGACTGCACGAACAGCCTTGGCAGCCGCTACCCGGTCGTACTGAGGTTCGCGGGGGTTGGCGGGCGTCGCCCCCGACTCTTCGAGGACTTCGTGCTCCGACTCCTCCTCGTCGAAGACAGTCCAGGCGTCTGAGCTGAGCTGGACCGTGTCGAGCGTCTTGATGGGAGGCGTGATGCCGGTGTGCATCTTCGGAGCGGGGATGGGCCACAAGTTGTTCCAGTCGATGCCAGCGAAGAAAGGATGCGACTTGAGGGCCTGAGCGGTTGGGCGCTTGGTCGGGTCCAGATTGAGTGCGAGTTCCACGAGATCACGGGCAGTCTCGTCGAAGCCTTCCGGGAATGACAGCTCCCTCTTCAGGACCTTCTGGAATGTGAGGAACTCGGTGGCGCTGCGGAATGGTGACTTTCCGTAGATGAAGTCGTATAACACAACACCGAAAGCCCAAATATCAGAGGCGAAAGAAGCGGGCTCGTCGCGAAGGACTTCTGGACTGACATAGTCAGCTGATCCAACGAAGGAACGTTTGCTGGTCGACTCCTTCTCTCCGTTCCGGCCGAGGATCTTTGCCGATCCGAAATCTGTGACCTTGATACGCATGTCATCGTCCAAAAGGATGCTACTTGTTAGCACAGCTGTGAAAGATCTGTCTCACTTCTCAGGCTTTAGGTCACGGTGAATGATGTCGCGCTCGTGGATGAATTCGAGGGTGTCAATGAGCAGGGCGGCGTAATAACGCGCGGAGTTGACGTCGAGAGAACCAAACTTGCGGATCTTTTGCGCTAACTCCCCGTTGCTGGCGTACTCGAGGACGAAGTCTGGGGTCAGTCTCGAACGGGAACTTCAAACTTACAGACAGACGTGCGGTCAGCGAAGGTGCTGTACAGTCGCACAATGCCAGGGTGGCCCTGCTGAACGACGACCGACCCAGCCGTCGATTTGGCGCTGCGGGCACTACGAGCACTGCGCTCTGATGGTGCTAATGACTGACGGCGCTTGCGAGGGGTGCGGGCACGCTCTCCAGCGCTGCCAGCACTGATCTCGGGGGCGGTGTCTCGGCCGCCCGAAGAAGACAGCGACTCAGACAGGTTTCCCGTGTCAGAGCTGCCGTCTTCCTCTTCTTGCACAGGTGACGGTGGTCGGCTCGAGAAGACGCTTGGCGGCGGTCGCTCATCAAGAACCTCTTGTCCGTCTCCGCGAAGCCGGCGAGAGGTGGGCATGCGGGGGGACATTGGCGTCGGGGACACGAGCGAGGACGACGATACCTCGCTGACGCCGATCGTGGGCAGGCTGGTGCCGACCGATGGCACGCCACTGGCAGAACCACCCTTACGGAGGATACCGCTGTGGCCAGAGGAGCTTGATAAGCCTCGCTGGTGCCCGCGCACACCGAGGTTCCGGGACGGCTGGGCGAGGCGGATCAGGGCGTCTCGTTCGATGTGTGCGTACTTGGCCTTCTTCTCCTGAATCAGGTGTGCTTGATTCATGATCTTGATGGCAAACTGGGCGTTGGCCGGACGGGGGTTGTGGGCGAGGAACGATGGGGAGTAGACGGCGTGGACGACGGTACTGTAACTGCCGCGGCCTAGCTCTTCCCCGAGAATAAAGTCGCGAGTGGACGGCCGAGCGCGCGCGCTCGACGCCGTGGAGTTGGCCGACGCGTGGCTAGGACGACGCTCACGCTCCGTGCGCTCGCTAGGGGCGATGGTGCTTGAATCGGCGCTGTGATCCCTCCGGCGTGGGCCCGATCGAGCTGTGGAGAGGGTGGGTGGGCATGAACCGCCTCGGCGACCACGGCTGGGTGTAGGAATGTCGCATGTGTCGCTCTTGCCTTCACTCTTGCTGTCGCTGCTGTCGTCGTAGCCTAACGATAATGGTCCAGGCGAGACGGGCAGTGGCAACTGGGGCGCCGACTCAGTGTCTAGAGATCGGTGTGATGCACGCGGAGTCGTGGGGCTCCTTGAAGCATTCGGGGGCACAGAGACGCTACGCTCTGGCATGCTGTCGTCGTCGGTGATCAAGTGCGGGAGGGAGTGATGGATCGGCATCGTTGTCTGTCGAGCCATGCGAGGTCCGTTGTGCATAAATCCACGACCTCCGTAGTATCCGCCGGAGGGTTCGAGATCATAGCTGGGTGCGCCTTCGGACGGCAGCTGAGCCTCAGGTGTCGCAGTCGTCCGGGTCTGAATCGGTGGAGGTCGAATGGGAACTGCGACGAGCGACGAGGTCGACTCGCTCGTTGTTGTCGACCGAGATGAGGAAGTCGACGCATTCCGCTGTAGAATTGAGGCCGAAGTGACTCGAGCAAACGCCGGTAGCGAGGTCGGCGGCGTGGGTGGCGTTGTAGTGGCCGCCGACATGTTGGGAGAAGCCTCCGAAGAGGAGTCGAGAGACTCGATCGTAGGTAAAGCTTTTAATCAGCACTCGTGAGAGCTATTAGTCGAGGAGAGTGAATCGAGGAACCAGTTGCCGAGCGGCGAATGCCATGAATGCGATGGTTCCCTCAGAGCGATGAGTGGCGATGAAGACGCTTGTTGCTGCGTCTCGCGCTCTGCTGCGCTGCGGTTGTTTCGGCAAACGGGCGGCTCGGGAAGGTTGGAGGATTGGATCGGTCACTTGTATCGGAGTGGTTTGTTGTGTTGGGGTGGAAGGATATGACGGAGGTGGAGCCAAAAGGGGAGGAAGGGGCGGATTGCAGAGGCTGCAAAACCGTTGTGGATGTCACGGCGGTACGGTGGGCTCGGGCTCCAACAGTCGAATGTCGAACTCGCAGGAGAAAGCAAAGCAGGAGTAGGAATGGAGGCGACAGACGAGGCCAGGTGACGGTGAAGAAAGGACAAATATGGTGTATGGTGTATGGTGTATGGCGTATGGCGTATGGTGTATGGTGCGCGCGGTGTGCGCGGTGTGCAGTGGAGGAAGGAACTCCAGGCGAGGCAAGCAGCAAGGCAAGTGACGATTGCCAGTCGAGGCTGAGACTTGAGACCGGACCTGACCAGACGAGACCCAGACCTGCACCTGACCTGAAAGCATGACCTGCGCCCCGGCCGCTGCTGTTATGCGCTGCAGCTGTTGCTGCGCGTGAGCCGCTGCACGGCAGGTTGCACCTGCTCTTGTTCCTGGCATGTCCTAGGCCTGGCTGGGACAGGGGCGTGTGTGCAGGGCCGCGCCGCCGCCTGGCAATGCTCTCAGCCAAACACAATCACGGGGACGGAATCAATTCACTTAGAGGCGGTCTCGGCCCAGTCTTGGATCCCTAGCCTCGTCTGGCTGGCTGGGCTTGTCGCTCGACCCTGTTATGCCTATACCACTGGATCGCTTCCTAATCGTCCTGCTAAAACTGCTAATGCTTAGCACAGTGGGTCACCGCTGCGCTCTGTCCCTGGGCTGTCTCAGCTTGCAGACTGTCGCGACCATCAGCCCATCAATGAACGGGCCCCAAGCTTTCAGCCAAGAGTCACTTCCTGCAGCCCGCATGCCAGCACGAAGAGCACATAGGGCGAGGAAGGAGCCAGCAGGGAATGCAGGGCGAGCCGCCGCAGCAAGAGCGCCTCCCTGCGGCTGATCAGATCTGATCAAATGAGTGCAGTATTATTCTCATCTTCTTCTGCTGCGGCAGAAGCCACCGTCCATCATGAAGAGTCGAGATGTGTCCCCGCCATACACGCGCCTCACACAGTGTCTCGCCTGTTAGTCACCAGGAAGCCGGCAGTGCGGGGTTCATCGAGTCGAGTTCCTCTCTTTGGCCCATCCCTCGGTGTTTCGCGCATCGCTTCCTCTGACATCGGATCGCGGACCGCAGGTCGAATTGCCGCTGTTGTCATGATAGTTACCATAATTGAACCGAACCATCGGGCGACAAAGCCAAAACTCGCACTCCGATGTTGAGCAAAACAGGGAGAAATTCAACCACTTGCGGACCCGTGCTGCAGCCTGCACACGCGCCCTGCACAAGCTCCACAATGCATCCTGGTTGGTCATGTCCGGTGAAACTTTGTCTGCTAAGCTGTCCCATGTTGACTTCATAACATGATCCTTTGCAAGGTCGTGCTCCCAACTTTGGTGTCGTTCGTTCGTTTGGACTGTCAGACGTATGTCGACCTTGCTGGTCGTCTTGCCAGAAGGGAACTGGTTCATCGTTCTTTGAGTCATATCTGGGAGTACGTAGCCTGCCTGTACCGAAGAAGAAGAAGTCGAAGCTACGGTGTTTCTGCTCGTGTCGCGAGTTACTGGGTCGGCGGCTGGGGAGTGTGCTGCGTCAATTAACGTTTAGCTTTCAATGCAGAGATCAGGAGCCTCACGCGCAATACGCAGCGGACCCCCACATGCACACCAGTAGAGTAGCAGCACACAGGCACTGTTACTTGCCCATTGTCGCCAACCTTGTGAATTATGCACGACGACGGGCGGCGCCTCAGCTCAGTGATCGACTCCACCGCTTGGGTTCCCACGTTGGCTCGCTTCCTGGCCGAGGGGTCGGGGATGCTGCAGCTGTGCACGCAACCGTGGCAGCGGGCTCCGGACCCCTCCCTCGCGATCCCCAAAAGCTCAGCAAAGGCGTTTGCTTGCTTTACATCCAGTCCGTGGGCCGGTGGTGACACGAGCAACTGTCCTCTGGTCTCTCACCTGACGGACATGCATGCCGTAAGGTTTAACATGAAGCAACTTTGGGCAGCCCTCTCTCCGAACTTGGGCGGTTTCAGACATTCAGACGCCAGGCCGGGCCCTGAGCTAGCGCATGAGAAGCTCGCAAGGCTTGCGCCCTTGCATTTGGCTGGCTCGGGCGTGTCAGATGTTTGGCTGATTGGCTCCCACCGGCCGTCTCTGTAGCGCACTGCGAGTACGCTCTTAGTACGAATAAGTGATGTGTGAGCATCTGCATTCTTTTCCACAAAGCCGCTGCGGAGCACACACGGAGCAGCGATGCACCAAACGCTCCGCAATCACTGACCGTCTTTCTAACGGCCTGCCCGCTTCTGGTGCATGGTGTTGCCATTGTCCGGCATGTCCGAGCTCTGCTAATTCTGCAAATCGGCAGTCGTTTCCACTGACGCTAATGGAGACTATCTCAAGATCCGCAGAATAGAGCGACGCTTCAGAAGGGGCCAGCGGTCAGCTGTCACCTGTCAATTGCGGACGACTGCGATCCACGACATAGCGCTAGAAGGCGAGCATGAATCATGACAAACAAAGCGCCCACGGCTACGCACATGCGCACATGCGCACACGGACCGGAGGCATACGGCCGTTTCAGCCGGTGCGCAGAGCTTTGTTTGATCTGCGCTGCGCGATGTGCACCCACAAGCAGCGTGGAGGCAGGGGGGCCTGCAGTTGATGGCACTACTCCGGGTACCTCCTCCTGATTCCAACCAACTGACCATGACTTCCGCAGCATCACATCCTCACCGCTGACGCCAATCTTCCGACACACCTGTGACTGCTTTGCCAAGAGTGTTGTAACTCGGGACCATTGAATGGCGGCCTGTCAACTGTGCGTCTTGTCACGGCTCGCGGACGCAGTGATAGCGCCACAACTGCGAGCGACAGGCACACTGAGCGAACGCGGCTGCACGCAGTGAAGATCATAATCGTATACATGAAGGCACGCTTGGCATCTGTCGAAACGGTTGCGTCCGTGACGTGTCGGACTTCAGTCTAGCGCTAACCTGTGCACCTGTCGTTGCTCCCAGCCTCGGCCCGCTACCACCCCTCCTCGCCCTCGGGCTGCGGCGGGAGCCAGAACGATAACTCCTCACCTCCAACGGCCAGCATGCCGAAGCGGGGGTTGAACGCAATGGCACGGCTGGGCGGGTGCTGTCCCTCGCCGGCGCGGAGGGTAGCCGTCGGCTTCAGTGTCGGGGCAGGCTCGTTGCGTCCAGCTGGCGGTTCGAGCTTTTCAGTGCCCTTCGGGATTCCCAGATCCCAGACAGCCACGGTACCGTCCGCGGACCCAGAGAGCACCCACTTCGAATCTGCGCTCCAGCTCACCTCCTCCCCGCTACTGTGCCCCAGGCCTACGTGCCCCTCCAGTCGTCGCAGGAGCGCCAGGTCATACGCGTCCAGAACGTAGTGCACGTTGCTCGACGTGCCGACGAGGAGGTGGTTGCCGTCGTTAGAAAAGGAGATAGAGGTGAAGTTTGGCCGCTGGGAGGGGTCGAGCGCGACGTCGATCAGCGCTGCATGCGCGAAGGGAGCCTCAGAGTCAGCAGGGCAGAAATTGAGAGACTCACATCGTCCATAGAAGTTGAATCGTAGAGCATAACAGTCTGTGTCTGGGAGCAAGCCACAGAAAACACGATTCCGCTCGAGTCAAAGGCAGCTATTGTCGGACATCCCATGTCGCTCACCACACCCTGCACAGTCAGCTTCGATGAGTAAAGAAAAGGCTTACCCTGCACGACGAGGTGCGCAGATCCCACAGCCTGACGGTCCCATCATCACCAGCCGAAATGAACGTGTCGTCTGCTGGATTCATCTGCAGTGACCGCACCCTGCAAAGTCAGCAACTGGCTCAACCCCATCCCTCTTCTCCATCCTACGCGAGCGATTCAGTGCGGGTGCAGTGTTCCTCACATTGCGGTATGCCCCTGGAAATACGACAGGTACTTGTTGTCGTGCATCGAGTGGTAGCGGATGGCATGGTCGCCCTTCGTAGAGGCGTGAATGATATTTTCCCGTCGATGCGTAAACCGCGCATGGTCGATACCGTACTTCTTCGAGTACAGTGTTCGGATTTTCCTGAGCGTCAGTGTCTGCATCTCATGGAACCCGGAGGGGCGGCGCTGCACTCACTTTCCCTTTCTCGCATCGTAGACTGTGAACACATCATCCTCTCCCGAAGTCACGCATCGTTCTCCAACATCATCGAACGATAGACTCGTCACCTGCAGCGGATTCTTGGACTCGCCTGCACTGCTATTGTCGACCGCGTCGCTGAATACTCGAGCAGGCTTAAAGCTTTGCTATTACCGTCAGCTTTCCAACAAACGCAGGATGCTCACAATAATGGCAGTCTTCAGAGGAAGAAGCGGCTTCGCTGCCGGAGGGCGAGCTGAAGGTGCCGCCATGGTTGAGCTTGATTGCTGGATCGAGACGCGCTGGTGTCAACAGAGACCTCGATCGCGTCCAGAGCCGTCACCAGACTTCCAGAGAGTGATGACTGGAGCCCCGTAGTTTTACGTAAGCTGGAGGTGGTCATATCCCACGGTGGACTTGGACTGAGATTGAATGCACTTGCACCGAGCACGGCAACTAACAAAACCATACATCAGCTGCACAACATTGCTTCGACAGGATCCCGACGATGTCATACAACGGAGGCGGCGGCCAACCTCCGTACCCTGCTCGACCAGGCAACTTTCCACCTTTCCGACCGAATCTCCCGCCGGGAGCTCAGCTGCCGCCCTTCCCGCCGGCGCATCATCCTCCACCGTTTCCTCCCAAGTTCGCCCCCTCGCCGAACGCCGGATCGCCTCGCTATGGTCTAGGTTCACCGGGCGGTCGGCCATACCATCCAGGACCTCATGGACAGGGGCTTCCTCCGCTGCCGTCCGGCCTGCCGGGGAACCCCAACCAGGGCGGTCGGCACAGTGTTCCTTCTGGGCCGAAGAGGGACGTGAAGGTGACCAAGGTCTTCGTCGGCAGTATCGCGCCCGGCATCCGCGAGCAGACTTTGAAGGATCTTTTGAATGCTTGCGGACCTCTTCATGAGCTCAAGCTCGTCGAGGGAACAGGAGGCAAACCTCCTGCCTTCGGCTTCGCTTCCTTTGAGAGTCCTGAAGTTGTGCTGCGGGCTATCCGGTGTCTGAACGGCGTTCAGCTGCCAGATCTGACGCCCGCCGGCCGTAACAATCCGCCGAAGGCGCTTGTTGTGAAGGCGGACCAAAAGACTGCAGAGTTCCTGCAGGAGTTTGAGGAAACGCTCGGTCGTTCAGAGGTGCGCTGATCGTGTGACTTTATGCTGACGATCCAGAGCGATGAAAGTGCGGACACAGTCTGCCGGCAGGCGATTGCAAGAATTGTTGCTCGACTTGGCGACGGTGGTGCCGGTCCTCAGCAGAACCGGCCAAAGCAGAGCGGACGCAACTCGCCCATAGAGGTCATTGTTCCGGCGCATTTGCAGGATCTGAAGGAGGGAGATCTTCCGGAAAACCAACGGGTAGCCGTGCTTGACCAGATCGCAGTGTTCCGAGAGAATGCAGCTAGGCGTGAGCGGGACAAGAAACACATCGATGAGGAGCGTGAGCGCGAGAAGGAGCGCATGCGACTGCAGGCGGCGCAGCGACAGCCTGCAGCACCCTCCGGATACGGATATGGCACTCGTGCGTTCCCCAAGACGGCCCCTGAACTGTCATCTGGACGCACCCCGACAGACAAAACTCCGACATTCGTGCGTGCTGAGACGTCGGAGGGGCGATCAGAGAACCAGCGGACAGACGAGGAGGAGGAGGCTATCCGGCGACAGAGGCGAGAGCGCGACAAGGCTCTGGCTCTTCGAGACGTGAGTGACTTGATATTAACACCCGCTAACTTCAGCGCGAAAACCGTGTTGAGAGCCTGGAGAGGCAGCGAATCGATCTTGCTCTCAGAGAAGAGGCTACCCGCCAGCAGCGTTCCGACTCTGAGGCTAAGAGCCGCCGCATTCAGATGGAGGACTTCGAGGACTGGAACGACGACGAGCTCGAGCAGCGCGGGAAGGAGCTGTTTTATTCTGACAGGTACGCTACAGACGCGAGAGTCTTGAGCTAACCTACAGGGCACTTTGGCGTCAGAAACGGCAGCAGGCGCGTACGCGCGAGGAGCATGACGACATCGATGATCGACGTCGGGAGGACGCGGAGATCAAGGCGCTTGAGGCCGAGTCGGAGCAGTTCCTGCAGCGCCAGATGGAGGAAATGGCGAAGCTGGAGGCAGAGCAACGGCAGGCAGGTTTGCTAACGGAGGACGCCGCGCCCGTCAAGCTCGCGATCACGACGAAGATTGAGCCGCCGGTGGTCAAATCACCCGTGCCGCAGGTGCCTCAGAAGGCCGCGTTGGCCCTTAGCGACGATGAGGACGAGACGGCAGTGCGGAAGAAGAAGCGCGCGCTCGTTAAGCTCGAGCACGAAGATGGGCACGACCAGGTCATGGAGGACGCGGAAGAGCAGGCGAAGCGCGCCGCGCGTCTCCTCGACATCCGGAAGCACCTTCCCACGCGGCCCCGCGATGTCTTCGCCGAGTCTGTGCACTGGCGTGCCGTCGAGGACGGCCCCGTTCACAAGAAGATCATCGGCTTCGTTCAGGACAAGATCAGGGATTCGCTTGGCGAGCTCGATCAGGACCTTGTGGACTTCGTCATGGAGCAGCTCGGAGAGCGTAAGAGCCCGGAGGATATCATCGACGAGCTTCAAGCTGTCCTCGCAGAGGACGCGGAGCCGATCGTGCTCCAGCTCTGGCGCCAACTGATTTTCGAAAGCAAGGCGGCGCAGCACAACGTGTCAACCGGATCTACTCTCGTCTGATACGCACACTAGATGGACATATACATGGAGCGGCTACCCTGCGTTCATGATTTCATACATTCCGATGCTACAACATGCGCATATCTATCAACTGCCGTCTTCTCGGACGCGCCACTTCAGCAAGTCCAATGTCGCGCTGGCGTCTTCTGCTGAGCTGTGGCCGGCGTCGGCTGTGCGGTCTTGGATGAAGTAACCGAGTTTCTCCTTGACGCTCGAATGTCAGCAGCTGGTTATATGTCGATACTTACAGATCGCGCAGTGCCCTGCGGTACGGTGCACCCTTGTCGTGAGGGAATAGCTGAGGTTAGTTCGGATCCTTCGACGCGCACGTACAATTGCAGTATCAATAACGTTGGGGTGTAGGAGCCTCAGCGCCCGGAGATCATTCTCGAGTCTGTCATTAGTTTGGCTGTAGACGTAGATCTCACCCGTGGCCAACGAGAATCGTGTCTGGTCCGATGAACGCAGCAGCGGCAGCGCGAACGTCCTCTAACATCATGACTGCGTTTGAGAGGTCTTCGGGGGAAATTCCTGAAAACCGGGTGTTGTAATCACTGGGACTGTTAGAGTGTCCTACAGACGCAGGAAGACCTACAGCACAGCGGATTTTTGCCGCACGTGTTCGTCGAGGACAACCCTGCCGTTATCATCGACGAATGTAACTCTCGCAAGAGCTGATCCATCGGTAGTGTCTGTCACATTCAGCCGGCTGCTGTTGCCATGAAGTCACTCACAGATCATCTCACAGTCCAAACCAAGGACATCAAAATACTGTCCCGACTTGTTGTTGTCCCGCAAATTCTGGACATACTTAAACGGCACCCTGGCAGCCAGCTGGACGTCGTTTTCCCTGTCTGCAAAGACATGGTGACCCTCCTGACACCCTGCGGATCCCCGCTCCAGCTTGCAGCAACTATAGATCCATTTGCGACGGCCCTCGACTCGCTCGGGAGCAACGCGGCCGGAGTGAAATCGGCAGTCGTCAGGCGGAGAGGGGTCGACCACAAATTCCACTTTGCACCGATCGCACATCTGTTTTGTGCCCTCACTCCCTCCTGGCGGTATGGGATCATTGGGGTGTTGCAGTTCAGAATTGCTGGGGTCCGGATAACCCCACTTTAGGAAGTCCTCCTGGCTCAGGCAGTACTGCTTCAGCTTGTCAATGGACAGCTGGCTTGCCCTGGCAACAGCTGCAGCTTCGGTCGCTGCTTTTGACTCCTTCACAGTTCCGATAGACGTGTGCGGGAAGCGATCAGGTTTGGGACGACGAGATATTTGAACCGCCGCATGGTGGATAGCGGACTTGTAGACTTTCAGGTTGCCAGAGCTCTCCGAAATCTCACGCTCCTGCTCGATTGCCGATTCGCGCGCAAGGTTTGGATTGGATTTACTGATGTCCGAGTACTGAATTTTTTGTAAGTTCCGAAGGTTCTGAGAGCTTACAAGTATCTCAAACTGAGTCAGCAGTTTCCGGAATGCAGTTTGTCTATCTGGTGCTGGTTGGCGAGAAGAACGAGGGAATACTAGTAAGGCAGAGCTCGACGATGCGCTTGCGTTGGTAACTTGCGACTGGGCTGTCAGTATAGCGCCAGGAGTGGCAGCGACACGTACCGTTGACGGCGTAGGAGTGACGCTCACAGGCTTGGTTATCACTCCGGTAACCGGCTGTCTGCTACGAAGGGGCTGCGGCGTCACCGTCGCTGTAGCTGCCGATGGCCCCCTTGGTGTCGATGGCGTGATTGCCACCATCGGTCGGTGACGCTTCGCCGACCTGTCTTCGACCGGAGCTTGTGGCTTTGACGGGCCGCTGTGACTAAAAATACATCTTGACCTGAAGCATTCACTGTCTGGACAGGGCTGGCGCGCAAACAGGCCCAGGTTGTTGAACATGGATGTCGGGCGGAAGAATGAGATAAGAGGTGGAGGCTGTATTGCAGTTACAGGTCAACATTGTCATCGGCGATCATTGTACCTCTTACGTAAGCCTCCACCGATGTGTAAGTGCTCAGAAGTGGCCTCTCTCAGAAACTTGGATGGTCATGTTCCGAGTGCCAGTTCGCAAGCGAATCTCGAAATGCTCACGACGAAATCAGCGTCTCGCCTTATATCCTCTGGATTGCGCTCTTCAAGAAGCTCACGAGAGCTCTTATCGACTTCTCGCGCACTCCGGGAGGAGGCGGCTCTTGCGACGTCTGCCACCGGATCAAGTCTGGCGAGCGTCATTGACACCTCGATCACCGTAAGTTAACGTACTCTGGCTAACGTTGATAACAGGCGACAGGTCCTCTTTCCGTGGCGCAGTACATGAAGCTTTGTCTGACGCACCCCACACTCGGATACTACTCGCAGGGCGATGTGTTCGGAAGGCAGGGTGACTTCATTACGTCGCCGGAGATCAGCCAAGTCTTTGGCGAGGCAAGTGAGGGGCACGTTTGCTCGCTGACTTTGCAGCTCGTTGGCATTTGGCTGATGACTCGGTGGATGGCCGCCGGCAGCCCATCCAAGTGTCGACTGATCGAGCTTGGCCCAGGTCGAGGAACGCTCATGAAGGATATCGTCCGAGTATATACACACGCTTTGATTTAAGGCTGACATCGCAGACATTTCAGACGTTCCCGGACATTAGCGTCGATTCTATTCACTTTGTTGAAGCCAGTATGAACATGAGGGAGCTCCAAAAGCAGGCATTAGAGTCGAAGGCGAAGGAGCTGGGGGCTTCTTTGACTTGGAGCGATGACCTAACCGGGGTGCCGGAGTGTGAGTGACCTGTTCTCAAAGCAGCTGACGAAACAGCTGACGCGTTCACGATGATCGTTGCTCATGAGTTCTTCGACGCTTTGCCGATTCATGTTCTCCAGGTAAGGATAGCAACTGCTCCTGTCCTAGACTGCTAATGACAGCGAACTGCAGATGGCTTCCGAGAGGTCAAGGTCGGCCGAAACCCCTCCTAGTACATAAGATGAGCAACAACAGGATGCTGACAGTTAGCCTTCCGGCAGCGAACAATGCCCAATTCTCGTTGGTAGTGGACCGCGAGCCGTCTTTCATCTCGAGGCTGCTCCCAGCTTCCTCTGATCGATTCGAGCGGATCCCAGTTGGTTCTCGCCTGGAAGTGTCGCCGGAATCTTCAAAGGCTGTGAGAGAAATGGGAAAGCTTATCCAAAACGGTGGTGCTGGACTGGTCATCGACTACGGCGCAGACCGGGTCTTCAGCGATAGCATGAGGGTACGACACTATGATGAAACGAGATGCTGACATGGTCAGGCTTTCAGCAACCACAAGATCGTGGACATATTCCAGGACCCCGGAAAGTGCGACCTGACGGCCAACGTGGACTTTGCCTACCTTCGGGAATCTTTGGAGGGTGTGGGTGAGTAACACATGATTCATCGTCATCAAGCCTGACCAAATTGCAGCCTCAGCGCAAGGACCCATCACGCAAGCAAAGTTTTTGCTATCGCTTGGCCTGGAACCAAGGCTCGCCAAACTGATCTCGGCAGCGCCCAACGAAGAGCGCAAACAAAGTATCCGCGATGGTGCCATGCGCCTCATCAATATTTCAGGAATGGGCAATCAGTATCAGGTTATGGGTATCGTTCCCGAGAAGGAATGCGCGGACATTTACCCGTTCCCTCCAGCGAGCAAGGTCCTGAAGTCGTAGCATTTAATACAGGAGGCATGAAGCTTGCATCATATACAAATTATTAATGGCTCTACATATCTAACGCCTTCAACCTAGCCTCTCCAGTCGGCCCTCCAGACTTTGAATACGACTCTGGAGAACTTCCCAATTGTTCTGGATGCCGGTTGTCGCTTCGGTGAAGCCACTCTGCATGCTCTTCACGATCGCGTTTAGTTCTCGCTCCTCGTCCGAAGCATCTGCGCTAGATGACTGCAGCTCGCGAAGGTCTGCAGCAATGCTGAGCGCCTCGGCGTGAAGCCCGGACAAGCTGCGAAGTCGAGTGATCAACGGCGGTATCGTGGGGATCAAGGGGTCGAGGCGGGGGAGGAGAGCGAAGAGATTCTGCACAGTATCCTGATCGGCCAGAGACAGAGCGCTGGAAGCGGCCTTCTCTGGACTCGATCCTGCACCTGCGTTCCGGCGTGCTGAGGCTCCGGCACGCTCAAGATCGTTCAGGAGCATCTTCACACGGCGCGAGATGCCGTCAAGGTGACGCGGCTGAGTCAAGACGTTGAGTAGATTGTCAAGTCGACTAAGAGAGTCCATCAAGGAGACGGGGATCTAGTCGTCAGCACAAGCTGAATCATCCGTTACTTACGCCGTCGTTGGCCGCCGCTGCTACGCCCACTAAATCCTCCAGCGACGACAGACGCCTGTCGACATCACTGATGGGAAGGTGCTGCTGACTCTCCTCCACTGCTGGCGGCTTGTTGGCGGGCTCTGACGGTTCCGTCTCCAGCTGACGCAGCCTCTTCACCAAATCGTCCTCCTGCTTTGGCGGTACAGGTGAGAGCCCGCCGTCCACGGCTTCAGAAGCATGCGAGAGCCTACTTCTGAGACTAGACAGCTCGCCCACCATGTCCACCTTGCTCCTCGGAGGAAGGACAGAAGGTCGCGCAGCTGATGGTCGCGCCTTTGGCGAGTCTCCATCCTCACTAATTTCGTTTTCCAATTCAGCTATCTCTGCTTGCAGACGGCGCAGTTTCGCCAGTCGGCTCTCGGGCGGCAGTGTGATAACGTCAGAGTCACCTGCACGTTAGTTTGCGGCGGTGATCATATCAACTCACCAGCTTTACCGAAATGCTTTCCGACGACATTTCTAGATGGAAGTGCTGTGGTGTCTATATCCTTTGACGGTGCGGAAGTGGTAAGCCGGAAAGTATCCTCGCCCTCATCATCCTGCGATCAGCGCTTCGCTTCAGAGGGGACGCACCTTATGAGGTAGGAGATCAGGCTCGTCCGGTGTTTCGAAGACGTCGGGGGCAGAATCCTGCACAGGTTAGCATCTGCAAAGGAAACACTAGGACTCACAATGTCCGGGAGGCCCGAGTACTTGCCTGACATCGTCGTTGTTGAGTGGCCAGATGTCACTTCCGTCACGTCACCTCAACACGACGAAGGGACGCGTTGGGTATTTGGTCCCGCCCGTAAAACGGTGTGCCTGAATTTCAGCGGCTGATAAGATTAGGAGACCCCAGACAATTTCGCGGTCATTAAGCACAACTCCTACGCGTCCTGCATGCACCAGACAACTCAAGCATCATATGTATTACAACACACTACCAATGGGACTACCAAGCTTCAGCACCACAGTCTTCAGAGTCAGGAAGTGGGGGAAGGGCGAACTGATATGTTGAGCTCGATGGCAAGAACATGTTGGCAAGTTCTAGAGGCAAGAACAGCGAGTCTGACCCGTCCACCGGGAGACCAAGATCGGCGATACTCTGGCCAGTCAGTAGCTGTCGGAAGGAGCGAGCTCACATTGTCCTGAATCCATGAGGGGAGGTTGCTGGGGCTGAACTCTGTAGGCCACGCGAAGCCCTCGCCGATATCACTGAAGAGAGGCCAGGGTTCATTTGCCCCACTCGCTTGGAAGGATTCCTGGGCTGCAGGTAAACCGAGTAGGCTCTGCAGGCCACCGTCAAGATTGGCGTTGGCGTTGTTCTCGTTGTTGCTTGCGACAGTTGTTGACACCGTCTCTGTGAAGGTGTTGCCGCCTCTTGGTGTACCAGGGACCGTCGAGGTAGCACCGGTTTTACGTCGAAGGCTAGCCAGCATCAACTTCAACGTAAGAGCGTAGCGCTCAGCATAACATTCAGCCGACAAAACGTGGGCGACTTCAGAGACCTGAGAGATCAGAGATTGCAAAGGTACAGCGTCGGGGTACAGCATTGCAATTTTGAGGAGGAAGACGGCCGCAAATGCCACGGCGGCGAGTTGATCGTGTGTTGCGTCTAGCATCAGCGAAAGCTCCAGGGTATTGCCCACATTTGAGATGTCCACGGAACAGAGGAACACGCAGATATATCTCCAGACATCTGAGCGCGGCGTCTTTCGCCTCGAAAGCCAGGCCCCTCTGCTCGGGTCGTAACTGCTGTCAGCCACGAGGATAACTAGTGTAACGTACCTTATCCCATTGGCATCCTCGAAGCGCGACACAAACTGTCCAAAGTTGAGCATAGCCAAGTTCCACCTCCAGAAGATGTGTCAAAACACTGCTGTTGTGGGAATAGTTTTTTGCGTGAATCTCCTTCCACTCCAAATACCAGCTCTGGAGGTCGTCGAAAATGTTGCACACGGTTGATATAGTTTCAGAATTCACCTTTCCATGCAAGGGCGTAAGCTGCTCCAGTACCCGGACTGCCAATCGTCAGTAGGGGCCTCAAAGCCGGTCCCAGTACGTACTGCGAAGATTAACCAATTCTACTCGGGCCACCAGGCTGGCATCCGTCTGCGATCTCATGGGGTGTGAGCTGCGGGGCGTTAGTCTAAGATTGGTATAGCCACCTACAGGAGGATACGAGCTCCTCGGACTGATGAGTCGTCGCGCAACATCAACGGCTTGCCTGTGCCAAGGCTCGATCTGGAGATCGTTAGGAATGATTGACTGGTCGGAGGAATGCCACTCACAAGTTCTCGTGGAGGTAACAATTGAGCCAGATTCGAGCGGAAACGACTGTCTAAGTCAGCGTTACAGCGAGCTGGGCTACCGACCGAGATCGCGCTCTTCGGCATCTGTCCGCTTTCCTTCGTCGTTCGAAAGCTTGTCCAGTGCACGATGCAAATTGATGTCTAGCCCCATTCGGAGTGCGTGACCGACAGGCAGCCAACCGTATTGACTCCAAACACTCAAGATGAGCATTGCCATAACGGCCTCCTTGCGGACGATCGGGCCAAACAGCGTCGATCTGGCGATTCCCTGTCCCTCTTCCAAGCACCGCTGGAACGTCGGACCAACAGGGCCATTGCCAGCCCTGATCTTGGCAGCCACGGCGAGCAGGCCTGTTTCGTCAACAATGCCGCATGACGGGGGCTGGCTGACTCAGTGCTCACCGTTCGTAGAGAATGGCGTCCTTTCAAGGAACGACTCATATACGTCGTACTGCTTATCAAACAGAGGCACGAAGTAATGGCAACCGCTGAAAAAGCTGTCTGTGTCAGCAGGCACTCATGAGAACAGCGTACATGTCCCACAGCTCTCGCGCTTCGGCATCAGAAACGAGACCCTTGGTCACAACATCGGGGAACGGATTGCGCGGGGTAGGGTCTGGTTTGGTCTGCTTGCGAACCCTGAGGTGGATTCCAGCGTTCGCTTGAGAGTCCCTTCTCCTCTTGCGTTTCCGGTGAGAATGTCCTTCACCGTCTGCGTTCGCACCATTCAAAGACGGCCGGGACACGTCCGATCGCTCGCTTGCCGACAGGTCACCGCTCCCATTAGCAAAGGCTGCAGCTTGATCTGCCGCGTTCGCCAGAGTCTGCAACGCTTGGATTGGTGCGCCCATCGATGCTGAAGGCACAGCAGCTTCCGATGATTCAGATTCGACGGAGGATGCTCTCGAGGATCGTGGCGCGTTGTTAGGGGAGGGAGGAGCTGTTGACACAGGAATGATTCCATACGTGCCAAACCGGTGATCCTGCCAGTCAATATCTGTCAAATGCCACAAACTAACCGGTGGAGCAAAGCCTGGAAGCTTGGGCCACGCCTTCTGGTCACTGCGGTGCGCGTTATCGGAGAACCCTCCACTGGCGATATTCTGAGGAGACCGGGGTCTACCTGGGCCCTCGGACCGAGCCGCATCCGTTGAAGAAGAAGGCGGCTGCTGCGCTCGCGGAGTCTGCGAAATCATGGAGGGCGAAGTTGCGGGCGGGAAGAAATTTGCCATGGGCGTAGCTGTTGACCCATCGTTTGAGGACAGGATTGTAGGGATCGACGAAGGCGTTGATAGCAGACCGGTATGCGGAAGGGTGGCCAGAATTTGTTGCAGCTAATGACGTTAGCAACGGAAGCTTCGTAAGGCGCGCACTGTCTGCTGGATTTGGCTTTGTCCATTGGCGAGCTCCTTGACGCTGTTCTCGAGAGAGATGACCCTCCCCTCCGCATTGCCGAACCATCCATCCTCAGACTGAGAGGCCCCTTTGTGTCGAGAGTCTTTCTTTTCGGATGCCTTCTCAAAAACGCAAGAGGTGCCGTTCAGTAGGCACCGCCGGCATGACTGACTGGTACCGGACGGATCGAACTCGCAGCGATTCTTGCCTTTGCGACCTGTAGATGTTAGACGGGATAGATGAAGAGCAGCCAGAAAACGTACAGGATACGCAAGCCCGGCTACCTCGCTTTCCTGTGGGTCCAGCGGAAGGAAACAACGTCGATGGTCCAGGTCCAGTCAACTCATCGTACCTGGCTCCCCGAGCCATGTGTGGCCCCTTTGCGCTGCTTATGATGTTTGTGTGGCCAAAGTTGTCATAACCGGGGATCTTGGCACGCTCGTACTTGGATGATTCTGGGTATCTGTCGTAGTTACGCGATGACAACTGGTCTGGGTTCATCTTCGGGTGGAAATGGGCTAGGTGTTGCTGGATGTTGGTCCGCAATATAAGGAGTTTGCGATCGCCTAGAGGACCAATACTGGTTCCTATGTAGTCTTCGCACGTTCTTGAGTTGGATTGGAGGATGGTGGTCGAGAGTGCCAGAGTGGACGGACCGTTAATGGAGGTTGCTCAACAGAGTGCATGTAACACAGGGTGCCCGACATGGATTAATCGCCGGATCGCGCGGCCCGGTGGGCCCGAATGGGGGCCCAACTGACCCTTTGCCACCGAGATTCCGGGGCGTCCGCTTGATCCTGTCCGACGGCCACACCCCACTCCAGCGCACATTGCCATGTATCATGTATCCGTGTGTCCCTCACCATGTCCCCGCGAGCTATGTATGCAATCACACTAGCCTGAGCTCTGGTCCGCCGGAGTCTCTGCAAGTGCATCGCTGCTTTAGCACGGCGGCCGCGCGCAGTCACCTGCCAATCTGGAGCTCTCAGTTCGTTTCGATACGCAAATTACGTAAGGAGCCTCGATCGTTCGGTGCACGTGACCAACCTCATTCGTGGCGGCTGTTTCGGCAGGTGAGCTCATTGGAATATCTCGAATGCGCAAACATGTGTTTAAGACAACTGCATCCCAAATTACGATGGTCACTCTCTCGAAAGACGACCATTTACTTGTTGGCCATCATCTGAGCCTGTCCCTTGTCGTGCTGG
Organism: Trichosporon coremiiforme; assembly: GCA_039545355.1. Lineage (NCBI taxonomy): Eukaryota > Fungi > Basidiomycota > Tremellomycetes > Trichosporonales > Trichosporonaceae > Trichosporon > Trichosporon coremiiforme. The sequence goes on from BCJJ01000006.1 coordinate 1,269,702, forward strand.
AGGTTGCCTTGAGCCTGCTTGGACTTGTCACCAGTGACAGCGCCGGCGATCGAGTCAACCTTGCCCTCAACGCGGTCGCCAAGGCTGTTTGTTGTCAGCAAAACATGCCAAACGCCCTCGATCTTTCCCAACCGCGACTTGCAGTGGCCAAGCGGCACTGCCACGAGCTGAGAATAATGTTATAACTTACCCCTCGGCGTAGTTTTTCGCCTCGGCGGCCTTGATCTCCGCCTCGCCCTTGGCGTGTTGCTCCTTTCCGGACTGCGTGAGGTTGCCCGGGGCGGTGGCACCAGTCAGGTTGTCGTAGGCCTGGCCGGCGGCCTCCTTGACGCTTCCCATGGCCGAGTTGTACTAGGAGGTTAGCGAGCTGTTCGAGCAGAATTCGAGAGAGAAAGCCTCACCTGGCCGTCAAACTTGGAGGGCTCGTTGCTGTTGGAGGACATTGTGTGCGGTGATCTGTGGAGTGGTGGCCGTTCACAAGCCAGAGCTCGGCTCTTTATATCCACGTCTGAAGCGCTGTGAGCCGGATATGGATGTGTGCGGCCAACGGGGCCAGCGCGGCCAGCGTGGATCCGGGAAGAGGGCTGTTTCGGCGTCTGGGATCGATGACGTCAGGATCTTTATTTGTGTTCCGGCTGTAGCTTCACAGCACGGTGCGACAGGTAAGCGACCCGTTCCAAGGGTGACAACGACGTCATAGCGGGCGGAGGTTACGACCGAGGTGTGCCTGGCCGTGTCCATCTGCTGAATGTCAACGAACGAGTGAGCGGAAACACGCGGAACTCCCCTTTAATGAAAGGGTCAGAAGTGGCCAGACAACCTGTAACCTGCGCACGCAAATGCTGGCTCGACGGATCACCGAGGGCCGCGTTCGGTCCGAGCCAGTGCTCCAATGGGACACTAGAACTGTCAAGGGCGCGAACACTGCCGTCTCCCGTTGCGCTTCATCGATTGGCACCTCACTTGTGTCGCCCAACGCGCGAGCAGACGATGTCATCGGACCGCGTTACGCGCGTTACGCGACGGTGAAGCGGCATCGGGAGGCATAGTAGACCGAACCTAGGGTAGTCCTAGTCAAAGCCAAGTCCAGAATCCGTCCTTCATGTCCGATCAAGGACTTCTGCAGGGCCAAAAAACTGACATGGGTACCTTGTTGTGACCTCGACATCTGCGACACGCAACAGTTCGACTCCCAGACTCGCCTGGCTGATAACAGACCCCCACGTGATTTCATACCCTATCGGAACCCAGGACGACCCCAAAGCGGAGATTGAACACCGCGGAGCCGTAGAACGGTCTCTTCGGCTCGGATACCGCGTTCAAAAGAAGAAGTCAGTACAAAAGTTGCATGGAATGTGTATGAGGAACGGACGTGTCTTTGCAACGAGCTTGACAGTGCCTCATCTTCGCTGCTTCGGGCCAGACGGCTCTTGGCATCGTGGACATCAACTGGACGTGGATGCGAAATCGGCATACACAACAAATCTGCACCGTCAGTCCATTTCTTACGCCCCAAACCTACCCTTTGTCCTTGACAATGTTCCGGGATCGCGACAGCAGAGTGTACTGCGAGAGAGTAAGTATGCAAGCCAATGTCGCCACCCACAGTCAGTACCCAGTCGACGTTGACGCCAGGCTGGACAGCGGGATCGTACTCGCTGCCGTCCGCTCCCAAAGGAACCAGAGCCGACAGTGTTGTCACATCAACTGACGGCGCCAGAGAAGAGGCCACCGGCTGGAATTCCTGAAGGAGGTTGTGCAGTTCGACTGATGGCAGGGGGTCTTGTTGTCAGTGACTATTCGCCCGGATGACGTACCCGAGCCAATACCTCCCCCGCTGGGCCACAACTGAATTCCATTGTTCTTGGCAAAAGAAGTGAAGTCAGCCGGCAACGTCGTGCAGTCGGGCACGTCTAGTTCGTTCACGAACGGCGCCTGAATCTTGCAGAGTTCCTCCAGCTCTCCGACGCCAAGGTTCATCGTTCCCCATTTCTTCACACCGAGAGAGCTGCCCACCAGGGCACGCCAAAGGTCAATCCAGGTTTCCACTGCTGACTAGATCAGTGATCAGCCTCTCTTGTCTCTTACAGGTTCCCTCCGGCAGGCCAACAAGAACAACATCGGGTGTCGACAGTCCCTTTCGGGTTGACAAGATATCAAGCGCAGAGCGGATGCTGTCGAGATAGGCCTCTGTCGCCTGTTGCGTCCTCAGCTGAATCTTGACAGTCACCTCAAACTCCTCCTGCTCATATTCTGCTGGGGTGTGCTTGTTGAGAGCCTCCGGCTTAGGAATAATGAGAGTGTCTGTCTGGGAGTTGAGAGCAGCGGACGGGGGCTTCGCGTCGAGAGCTGTATGCAAGGCACGGTGCACAAGGGGCGGAAGAACGAGTTTCGGATTCTTTGGATGGGGGTATCGGACAGCAAGCGGTGACTGGGAGCCGCTGAACAGAAGAAGGCGCATGGTGGGCAGGTGTTTACCAATGTCCATCCCAGTAACATTGACCAAGAGGGAACGATCTATGTTCGCGCCGATCGCCGGTGGAACGGAAGCTGATTACGTGAGGTTATATACCTCCACCTTTGATCCCCCAGATTGTTCACCAGTTGATATGCTACCCAGCAAAAGAATAGTTACATACATCATCATCAAAGTCTAGGGCACTACAGAATACCGTCTCGAACAGGCGTGGGAGGACCAAAGTCTATAACCGTGGGTGTCCCCCATGAAACGATCGGTTCGTCTCCAAAGAGGGTGTCTCGGTATCTTTCGGTGCCCAGCAACGTTCGGACACTCGGCATGGGCAATGCGCTTGAAGATTTGCAGTGACCTGCAAGGCCATTCAAGGCCACATCCATGTATTCACGGGCGGGCGACAGGTGATAGCGTCTTTCCGATCTCATTCGTTGATGAGGTATCTCCGCAAGTGATGGCGGACCTTGGTGGTTCTTTTTCTCACTCTTGAGAGCGGTGGAACTCCTGGTCGACGGTGACGGTGATTTCGAGTTGTTCAGGTCTACCGCATCAGTGAGGGCGTTCGTCTGTGGCGACGTGCAAGCAGTTGGGATTGGCCCTCGAGCGCCGGGGCGGCTTGCAGACCTTGCAGTGAACGTCGGCGAGGTTGCCAGAGAAAGTGCCGCTTCGGAACGTCCCACGAGTTGCAACAGCTGGTTTGGTGGAGGAGTCCGCGGAGAGCTACGTGGAGGCGGACACACAGAAAAGTTGGCCCGCCCCGGTGACTCATGCCGGGGCCGTTTAACAGCGGTGCCGGAAGAGAGTTCGAGTACCCCTTCTTTTTTCCTCTTCTCTTGAAGCGATGGTCGTGAACGATTGCTAGGGATTGATTCCTCTGCGGAACTGCTCGCGTCAGCAACGGCTCTTGTGTGCCAATGCGTACCTTTCCGTCTGAGATCTCAATTGCGACCCTGGAGTTGTTGGCGTCCCCGAGCCAACGCTGGCGCCGCGTCCCCGGGTCGCAGCTACCTCAGCTGCGATGAGGGAACGAAGGTGACACTGAAAGTCTTCCCTGTTCAGCAGAGCCATCAGCATGGCTGATTGCTGCTCCTCCATTCGTGCCACGACCGACTTCAGCTCTTCAAGCTCGCCTCTGAGTCTCTGTAACTCAAAGGAATCGGTGTCTTGTTTTGAGGGGTGAGGTGGGTGTGTCGTGGTGTGTGTGACCGTTCTAGGGCCGGCAGCTTGGGCAGAAAGCCGTGTTCCCCGCGGTACCACCGTTCGCTGAGCAGAGGACGGTCGAATACCGGAGGGTCGGACGCCGCTAGATGCCGACGCCGGCGCAGACCCCGTCTTGGGTTTCGCAAGCCGACCGGGAAGTGCATGGGTGGCGGGAGGTCGTGTCACATTACGAGACGGGGGCCGCACAGACGATTCGCCGTCGTACGCCGAGGATTGGAAGTACTGCGTAAGGAGGTTGATCAGAACGTCCGACTTGGAGTTCGCCCCTTTAATATCATAGGTCTACTCAATCAGCTTGGCTCAAAGGGTGATGGTTGAAAGGCTCACTTTGCAGAGGCGTTGAAGATCTGCTCGCCGCAGGCCTTGCAGCTCTTCACGGGTGTAGGCGCGGGTTTTGGGCATCGCGTAGCCAGCCTAAGCGCTGTGAAAGAAGTGACAAGATCAGGATGAATCAGTGCAATGACAAGACAACTGAGAACGAGGGTGTCGGTGGTGGGAGATAGATAGTGAAGGAGGAGGGGGTTAGGGATGGATGGGTGTTGTTGTTGACATCTATGGTGCCTGAGCGACGAGCCTCAGGCAGCGTCATGTTACGGATGCTTATTATTGAGGTGCATATTACGTAATAAAATCCATCTAAAGCTTTGACGATTGCTTCAGTACAGTTCTATGAAGTAATTCAGAAAGATAGACCTTTGACTCTCGCGATCCCTTGCCCTCGTGCGCTCTCGCCTGTGCATACCCGCATACAAACCTAGACTTTACTCTCTGGAAGTGCAGCAATAGCCTTTGAAGGGTGGGCGACCGCGTGAACTTGCTCGCTGGCGAGCAAGTCGAGGACGAGATCTTCAGGGGCAATTCGCAATTCATGAACTTTAGTATTGGCCAGGGAAACACAAGGTACGAAGGTGGAGCTTCGTTTCGCTCACGCAGTGCACGTGAATGCTGCAAGAGCGTGCAACCTTGTGTGTGCGAATGCCGACTCAAACGCGGGCGACTTGCGACTTGGACCGGGGTTCTGCGGGGCAGTCTGCAGCGACGGGCGGAGGCAACAGGCAGTAACGCAAAACGGTGCAGTGCGTGATGTGTGGATGCCTACGACAGCAATACAACACTGTGCTTTCGAGTGGGCCTCAGATGCATGTGTGGTGGCTGCTTGGAGTCGATCTGCCGCACACAGGTTCGCAGCTTGAAGGCAGGTCCAGTATGCTGTGATGCTGGGTTAGTACAGGGACGATAATGGGCGCATTATTACAGTGGCAAGGGGCTTATTACAGTAGAGCTATATTGGAGTGAAATGAACCTTGCCACCCTGCCATGCGCCATTGCCACGGGCGTTCCCGCACTCGCTCAGTAGTAGGCTCAGCTAGCTCAGCTCGACTGTCGTCAGTCAGGTCCTAAGTCCAGGTGCGTCCGCGGTCAGACCCTCACCAGTTGACGTCCATCAGCCAACGTCCCTTCATACCTGGCTACTGCATAGTGTGACCAACTATCAAGCACCCACCTCGATCGCCTTCGACTTCCTCGACGCTACCCTCCTTACTACTCCAACTATCCTCATCCCATCCTCTCTCAAGCAGCCGCGTGTCCATTCTCTCACTCCCTTTCAGAACCTCGTCCTATTCCAACCCACGACGCCGCGGCCCGATTGCCATCCGGTCTCTATCCTCCAGCAGTTGGGCCCCCGACCTCAATTCGCTCAACAAGTGACCGTATCATTTGCCGTCGGCAATGTGCTGAGCTGTCCAGAGGTCAATCACCGCCTGGCCTAAGGATCAGTGTGACCTCTGACGGTTCCACCCTCGGCACACCCCAAGATTGTCGTCCCCACCCCGAGCCCCACCCCTTCCACAATTCTAGCACCATGAGCAGCGGAGTCTTCCATCTCGACGAAGACCGCGAGCGCGAGCCAGCATCTTCCACTGCGCCTTCTTCTCGACGAGCGTCCCCCCCTAATCAGTCTCAGGCTCAACCCTCAGCAGTTCGAACAACGGGGACGTCCTCGCCCGCACTGCAAGTCCCAGCCTCGGGCTTGCCTCAGCCCCAGCCGTTTGGCCGGAAATCTGCAGCTTTTGCGACCACCCCTTCGTTCTCCTCGCCTCTCGCTCAAGCAGTAACAGTAGCATCCCACACCGACTCCTCGTCTTCGTCCGCGTCGTCGACGGAATGTTCTCCTCATCCTTCCGACGATGAGGGTCCGATCCCGAGTGGAGGCGCTGACTCTGCAATGGCGGGCTCGCCCTTGACGACTTTAGGACGTGCTACTGGCATTCCCGACTCTGCGGCCCCTCGTAGAGCCTATTCACGCCCGCCGAGCCCGTCTCAGTCAAGACAGGCGACCACGCCTGGGTCTCTCATGAACCGGGTACGGCGATCGGGCAGCGTGTCGCTCAGCTCTAGTTCAGCTGTCGGGTCCAGGAGTTCCCCGCCGATACCATCAAGCAACGTACCAGGAAGCAGGCGTATCGATATGTGGAGTGACGTTGCTTCGCAAAAGTCGCATCACAGCAGCATGAGCGGATCTAGTGGCAGAGGGACAGCCTCAGAAACCGGAGGAGGTGGCTCCAGCCCGCTGGCGTTCGGAAGTCCAGAACTGGAACCTACGAACGATCTACTAGCTGTACCTCCTCCAATCTCTGTGGTCTCTCCGACCCCTTCCAGAAGTCGGGACGGTAACATCCTGGGACTGGGATGGGCCAGTGGTTGGGGTAACTCGCAAGCCGTACCGAAAGAAAAGGGAAAGTCGAAGGATACTTCCCGGCCTGCCAGTCCAAGAAAAGAAGCCGAGGCGACCGCCCCAGGATCGTCCAGGTACGTGAAGCGATTTACCTCTGCTGATATCCAGTCCGGTGACACGCCCTCGTCGGGGTTCCGAGTATATGCGATCATCTTCAGTCGACCTGCGTAAGCAGCAGTCCCTGCGTTCAGGATATGGACCGAACGGAGGGTCGAGCAGCCTCTCCTCTTCGGCGTCCTTGATATCCCCGCTGGATCCTCTGCCCTCACCCTGGTCAGAGACGCCAGGCAGTTTGGCAGGTGTTGCTTCAGAACATGGTCCTGGGACGTCTCTAAGTCGTTCCGTCACAGGCGCGTCCATCCGGCTGAACCGTGTCCCGACAAGCGTTCGACTAGCGGCAGATCTCATCAAGACGCAATCTACGCCTCCACCGCACCACAACAGTAGCGACTCTTCTACTTCGGTACCGACACCCAATCCATCCCCTGCCGAGACAGACAAGGGCATCAGCGGTCTACCGCCGCGCAAAGTGACTCTGCCTGCTTCAGCGTCCCTTCCACCTGGCGCTTTGAATGCAGCGCTATCTTCGTCACCCTCCGCGTCCACCCGTTGGAATTCAATGGATGCAGCGACAGACGTTTCCAGCTTCTCTTCGATGTCTTCTCCCACGCCCGCGGTCCCTCATCATGCGAGCCCATCTCCAGCGGGTGTTTCTCCAACTACACAGGCCCAGACTTCGCAGGGACCCAGGGCATCCCCTATCAAGGCGATGCTGTCACGGCAATCCTCTCCTGTAGCAGTGCTTTCGCCAAGCAGTTCGTCATTGGCAGATGATGGCTCCAGCGTTGGTGTGGGTTCTTCCCCAACAAATCATCTCGATGGAGTTGGGCCATCTCGACTGCGAGCCGCTTCCGAGAAGGGAGGGCTCACTATGGAATTGGCGGGCGTATCAGCCATCGGTGACGCTGCCAGCCATGCGAACCTCATTATGCAGAGTCGGCAGGCGAAAGTGCAACGATGGCGTCCCCGTGGTCTTGGCAGCCCTGTGAGTCTAGCTCCAACATCACAGCTAACCCACCAGGAAAGCGAGAACCCCCCGCTGTTGACTCCAGGTGGATCTCCCGTTAACCGCCTCAGTGCCTCGTATGTCGAAGGCGGAGGGTCGCACTTCGCCCATTGGGAGTCGGCTCGTAAATGGGCAGCTGACAGCCCCGGACCTCGGAATCGCCCTCATGTGGAGCACCGAGAGATGCCTCAATCACCGGCTTCTCATTTGGGCGTCGACTCTCTGCAACCAAAGTTCGGCAGTGTGCGGATGGAGAAGCAAGTCTCTGCAACCGGATCTGTGGCGAGCATCGAATGGGTCGACTGGTACGACGAGTACAAAGCTTACAAGGCCGAGAAGATCCGTGCAGAGGCGCAAGCAGCATTTGAACGGCAAGGGTCCCAGCCCGTATCCCCCGTTGCCGAGCCCTCATACCTCGGCGAGACCCGCGACCCGAGCGCTTCTACCGCAACATTAATGGCGGCCGCCGAGCCGAACTCACTAAACGTCAAGGACGACACTGGACTCCAGCAGGAGCCCGGCATGCGCCGAAGACGTAGTCTCTCCCTTCGCTCAGCGATTTCCGCCATTGACCAGAAGCGGTCTCCGAACCCCAAACGTTCCGGATTCTTGGACCGACCACGTCAATCCAGCGGAGGGTCGATGAGATCTGCCTCCGGGGATACTCACTTATCTCTGCGGCGAAAGAAGAACCTGGTCTCGAAGATGGAAGGCTGGTGGAACGCTGTCAAGAGCAACTTCTCTGCAGATGCCGAAGGAGATGCTCAGCCCCCAACCGCACCCTCGGTGTATTCGCATCCCCGAGTTCCATCTGCCCCTCAAAGCAGGCGTGGTAGTGACAAGTCCTCGAGCACATTCCTCGTTTCCAGTCTTCACCCCCCCCAACCCGTGCGACGTTCATCCTCGTCCTCGATGCGGTCCGTTCGCCCTTCAACCTCTCATATGGATTTGCCCAGAGGGGAGGCGAAGCGGACTGAGCCAGTCGTACCTGTTACCCTTCTGGCGGAGCCCGCTCCGGCTGTAGTCCACAAGACTGGTATCAAGCAAATCGAACGGCATGCTGTTGGCCTAGAAGCTCGCAGGAACCAGCCATCGTTGCGGTTGGACCTGGAGCCGAATAGCCTGACCTTATCTGGCTCTCGCCACCACGGCACCTACATGTCGGGCTCAAACGATTCTCGCGGAAGCACAATACCTTTGGCGTCCGTGCCCGTGTCGCAGAACCCGACTTCTCGTTCGTCCTCTTACGGATTCGGTCAAAGCCTCAGTGCATCCTCACAGTGGGAGCAATCGCCGTCGCCCCTCCTCCCTGCGTTAACCACGCGCGAAACGAAGGACGACAAGCCTGTTGCTCCTGGAGCAGACCTGACCGTGGCGTCCGTGAGACGCCACGTGAAGCAACGTCTTAATGCCGCCAAGGAGCAGTGCGATTCGACCCTAAAGAGGATTATTGGCACCATCACAATATATGTGGATCAGCGCATGGCAGCCACAGAAGACATCGAGGATCCTCGTCAAGATTACTTTGCTACATTTGCTGACTCTCCGTCCTTGGATCCCGCGGACAGTGAAGACGATTGGAACATCCCGCCGATCAGTGGAAGTGGGTGTGCACGGCGGAGCTGGCTGACCTTTTAGATATTCCTTCGCGCAGCTCCAGTCGCCGGGGATCAATGTCCTTGTCTACCTCTGCGATCATCTCCAGCCCCTCCCGCAGGATGAACGCACTTTCTAGTGTCCCTTCTAGCCCACGAAAATCAATGAGTCGTCGTCGTCCCAGCATCGTCCCTCGACGGGAGCATAGGGGATTGTCGGCCGACCAACCTTCGGCGTGTAGTTCGCGTTCAACGTCTCGGTCCCGATCACCCATGCCTCAGATGCGTGGATCAGGCCATGCACACCAAGGGTTCGATGGAGCTCTCGACACCGACAGTCTGTTTTTGACTTCATTGCAGGATCTGATCGTGTTGGCCACGGATGTTTTGGATCTCACAGTGGACAGCCTTGTCTCGCGACCTTCGGCATGTGTCGAGATTGTTCGCAAAATTCAGAGCACAGGTCAGGCCTGGGACGAACACGAGGACTGGCCAGGACGCGCTTGGTATGTGGATATCTTGATGGCAGTCGCTCGCCTTGCGCGGGTGTTAGAGTGGTGGGAAGCGGAGAAGGGTTTCTGGAACTTTGATGAGGATGCCGACGAGCCTCTTTCACTGCTGTTACGGCCAACCAGAGATATCCCGCAGTTTGAGCTAGAACCAGGCCGCTCTGATGCCCCCTTTTTCTCCCCACCCTCGGCGGATGTCGAGCAAGACCTATCTCAATCGACCACGACAGTCACTTTACCTTATTCTCAGGTATTCGACTCCCCAGCAGTTTCGGCCGCCGATGCAAAGGAGGAGCGACATCTCGACGATACCACACAGGCGATTGAGGACCTCCGTGTTTTGGCAGAAGAAGCGCAGATGGTCAATATTGTCATGGAGCTCAGTCTTGAAGGCGAAGAGATTATTTATGTCAATGATGCCATCTACGAGGTCATCGGGTAAGTGATTTCCTCCTGAAACTCGCTCACAATCATAGGTGTGAGCCGGAAGACTTGTTCGACAGACCGATCTCCGATCTACTTGCACCTGCAGATACTTCGCACTTCGCAGAGGCTACACAAACGCTCTTGGAGGACGACAGCAACACGGTTGAGCTTCGATTCCGTTTAGAGGCACACAAGGTCGACGGATCCCCGGAGGAACGGGAACCTGGACCGAGTTATATGGAGCTCGAAGGTGTCGGGATGCTCATTCGCGAGAACAACGAACCTTCTCATACGATGTGGGTAATGAAGCCCGTCACCGCAACGCAGGTCGAGAAGATTACCGATGCCGTGTTCCCCCGAGACGGCGTCATTTCGACGGAAAGTGTTCTGTGCCGGATCTGCGAACGCGAAATCGTCGTGTGGTTCTTTGAGAAGCACAACGAGACGTGTGACGCCGTGCATCGGTTGGACGCGGAAATCGACCAGGCCAATGAATGCCTGTGTGAGCTGGTGCGCACCGTCAACAAGCTCAAGGCGGATCTGACGGGCTTGCCGCCTGCATCCCCAGTTCGTCCCATTGTTTTCTATCAGATCCCCGAGGCCATCTCCACTGAGTCGGAGCCTGAGGATCCCCAAGGGGTTGACGGTACTAAGGTTGACGTGGGGCAACTGCAGAACGTCGTCGACATCCTGACGATCGCGAAAAAGATTGAAACGCCGTCCGTCCTGGACAATGAAGTCGACATGCCCTTCAACCTGCAACGCTACATTTCTGCTGAATCTGAGGAGAAGCTGCTTCGCATCACTCGCTGGCAAAAACCGCCTACAACGGACAGTGGCCTCGCGAGACTGTTCACGCTGATTGAAGAGCAGCTTCGTCAAAAACAGAAGGCCGTCGCCCGCATGCAGAGTACAATCAGGTACTCTGAGAAGATTCGCCACGAATGGGAGGACAAGATCAATCAGATGGTCACCGACAGCGAGGATGCCAGCGGCTCTGACAGCGGGTCCGAGGGTCTCGACGCATCAGGAGGCTCCGTGGAGGTCGCTACAAGCACTCCCCAGGAGCCCCCCGGTCTTCGAGCACCTGCAGTTAGGCTGCCGATCACCCAGGGTCACCCGCACCGTTCAAGTTCAGACGCCCACACCCAAAAGTTCGCGAAGCCAGCGGCTCTGCCCGCTGTGCAGCCGATTTCGCGAGTCCTTCAAGCGGAGGCAGACTCGAGTGCTGTAAGCAGTACCGAAGAAAGCGCCTCTTCCCCAACTGAACAGCCATCGACGCCGCAGCACGTGAGCAATCTGACGCGTCTTCGTCGTGAGGGTTTATCTGGCTCTCCCGACGCTTCTCGATCTCGATCGCGACCAGTGGAGCGCAGCGATCACCGCGGTCACACGCGCCGGGTGTCTTCTGTTAGAGCCATCAGGGACGGGCCAATTTCTCCGTTCTTAGCGGCCAGTGGAAGCACGGTTGCAACCAAGGCCCCCGTTCCTTCGATCAAGGACTTTGAGATTATCAAGCCTATTAGTCGCGGCGCTTTCGGGTCTGTCTATCTCGCGAAAAAAGTTGCGACCGGAGACTACTACGCCATCAAGGCTCTGAAGAAGTCGGACATGATCGCGAAGAACCAGATCACCAACGTAAAAGCCGAGCGGACCATCCTCATGAACCAAGCAAGCTCGCCATATGTCGTCAAGCTCTACTTCTCTTTCCAGAGTAAGGAGTACCTCTACCTGGTAATGGAGTATCTAAACGGTGGAGACTGCGCTACATTGGTGAAGACGCTGGGTGCCCTGCCAATCGACTGGGCTCGAAACTACATCGGTGAACTAGTACTCGGACTGGAGTACCTTCATGGGCGTAATGTCGCTCATCGGTGGGTCAATGATATCTGTAACTTGCTGACCTCACAGTGACATCAAACCCGACAACATGCTCATTGATTCTCATGGTCACCTCAAGCTTACAGACTTCGGTCTGTCGAAAATGGGTCTTCTGAACCGTCAAATCGGTGGCCCTCGTCCTCCATACCTGCGCGGTACCTCGCTTCGTACGGTCGTAACTACCAGATCGTCCATGTCCTCGGTCGATTCCCCGCTACTGTCTCCCGAAACCATCCCAGTCCTCTCGGCATCCCAGTCGGGAGTATCATACTTCCCCCCACTGGCCGACAGCCCATCCGCCGACGACTCGAGTGGATCCGAGTCCAACGGACCGATTCCTCGACACATGCGCCATCGCTCAAGTGCCAAGGGTTCTTCCGATGCGGGCAACAACTCGGGGGCGGAGCCTCCTAGATTTGTCGGAACTCCGGACTACTTGGCACCGGAGAGTATCCTGGGAGGAAGTACGGATGATCGCATGGTCGACTGGTGGGCTGTCGGAGTGGTGTTGTATGAGTTCCTCTATGGAGTTCCGCCGTTCCACGCCGATTCTCCTGAAAAGGTGTTCGATAACGTAGTCTCTCGCCGTATCAACTGGCACGACGACGAAGTCGACATTCCCCCCGATGCCCACGATCTAATGGACCGCCTGATGTGCTCAAACCCTGCGCAGAGACTAGGAGCCCGTGGAGCCGAGGAAGTCAAAGCGCACTGCTTCTTTGAAGGAATCGACTTCACGACTCTCACTTCAACGGAAGCCGTTTTTGTGCCCAACGCCGCTGATCCTGAGTCAACGGATTACTTTGACCCGCGTGGAGCGAACACTCTACCTGACCAGGAGGACTCCGCAATTTTAGCTCCTCTAGCTACTCCTCCGGCAGTTGATCCTCCGCTCAACTCTGACCCCGCTCTAGCAGCCGATCAACCAGAACCGGCCAATGATTTCGGAGCGTTCAACTTCAAAAACCTACCTGTTCTCAAGCAGGCTAATGATGATGTGATCCGCCGGATCCGTTCAGATTCTATCGCAGCTCTCGGGCACCCTGCCGAGGCGAAGGAACGACTGCGTGGCCACCACATTAGCCGGAAAGCGAGCACCCGGGGCCGAGGACCACCCTCTCCTTCCACTTCGACATCCTCCGCGGCTTCGACTCCGTCCAAGGCCGGTGCGTCTCCCGTGACACCGAGCTCTTTCGGAAACTCGTTGCACATACGTCGGCCATCAGAGCTCAATGCTCTGGAACGAGTGAAGCTCATGGATCACGACAGCTTGCGACACCATCCAAGCAACCGCTTCCGAGCTGGGTCTGGCTCTAGTGCTTCGGATCGTAGCTCAAACATTGAGGCTTGGGCTCACTCCCGACGCCCTAACGCTGAAGAGGGTCAATTGGTACCTGCGGCTCACCTAAGTCATCCAGCAGGCAAGTCACTGGTAGTACTGGTGGCTGAGGACAACCCGATCTCGCAAATGGTAGGGCCCCGAGGTCGGCACTTTCACTGACACTCAGGTACTGGAAACCCTCCTCTCTCGTCTGGGATGCCGATGTGTATGTGTCCAAGACGGACCGGAAGCTCTGGCGGCAGCGATGGGCAGTATAAGTGAGTACCAAAGAAATCTTGCTGTGGCTAATCAGCAGAATTCGACATCATCTTCTGTGACATGAACATGCCTTTTGTCAACGGCGAGCAAGTGGCAAGAATGTTGCGGTCGACAACCAACACGAACCAGAACACACCCAGTGAGTTAAGAGAGCCCCATTAAATATGGGTAACATCGCTGATCTCTCAGTCATCGCGGCCACAGCGTATGACGCGGCCGTGTCTGAGCAAGGCACTGTCTTCTCTGCTATTCTCCCAAAGCCTTTCTCAAAGATCGAGCTTCTCCAGTGCCTTGCTAAAGTAGGCTTTTCGCTCAGTTGCACCCCCGAGCATTCGGCGACACCCATGTGAACGACTCACGATATCCTTGGATCTGTGTTGTGACGCCTAGATTTTCCGCTTTGTATCATGCCTTAACCATGTGTTTGTAACAGATTCATTTTGGTCCTCGGTTGAGATGAAGTATGCATATATGCGACGGTATCCTTACAGGCAGTAAACATCTATGATTACATTGCGATACACTGCGGTACAATTGTGAGCTGCTGCTCGCACTCAAGCGAAGCGCTTTGCCCTATCCATCAAGACACTGTTTGACGACCCAAGGCGTCGACTCTCACGACTCGCATCGCGAGTTTTGTTGACCCTCGGACCCGGGCCTGCCGTTCCAGCGTTTGCAACCTTGGTACCGTTGCTACGCTGCACGACTGAAACGCCTCCGCCAGCACGCCTGGGATTCGATGTCTCATCAGCGAGGAATTTGCGAAGGTCTTGCACGGAGCGCTTTCCAATTGATAAAGATTCCTCCTGCGAAATCAGCAAACCTCTTCCTGAATCACTGAACTTACCTCCAAGTTCTCCGCGTTTACAGCGTTATTCTGAGTACGTTTTCGTCTCCTGATGGCGAATGCCTTGGATGCATTCTCATCCTCCTCGTCTTGGAACAAAACAGCGCCGGCCTGATATCGTTAGCAAAGGGTGCTCTTTGTAAGCGCCTCGTACCTGTCGATTCGCTCGGCCTCGATCTCTGAGCATCTCATCCCTTTCATGAGCGGTGAGGCGTTGGTTCATCGGAGACGCAGGACCCGTAGGCGATGCGGGTGTCTCCTCAAAGTCAACATCGGACTCGAGGCCAGCCTCGTAAGCCTCCAAGAACTTATTTTCTTCGCCACCTGGGAATGTCAGTACAAGCATGGCGATTGGTGTCCCTCAAGCGACTTACCAATTTTGTAGAGGCCGTCTTCTCGGTCAAGTTTGCGTTGCCGGCGCTGTTTCTTGTTGAACTTGCGCATCTTCCCATCCTCATCTTCCTCGTCTGACATGAACTCGTTACCATGACGCTTGCGCCGGTAGTACCCTTCAGTCATTTTCTTTGCTTCGGCTTCCATTCGAGCATCGTCTTCGCGGGCGATTTCACTGGGGAATGGTCAGCCAAGCGTTATAACTATATATACCTACCGGTGCTTCTCGGCTGCCTGAATTGCAAGTCGGTTCTTCTCCTCCATCGACATGGCGGCGTCATCGACGAGCTCTTTGATGTAACCTTCGTCCCCCGAATCTTCCTCATCTTCCACATCCCTATTTCCCTTGTGGGGAAAGAACCACCCGTTGTCTTCATCGCTCTCCTCGGCTTGCTCATCCACAAAGTTCGATCTCTGTTTTTTGGATTCCGCACGTGCCCCTGCGTCGAGCACGTCGAACGCGTTAATTCTACTGGCGTTCGCCGTTCTTGAGCTGCTGTCGTCATCAGGTTGCACTGGGCGGGCCGACCCACGGCGTCTCAGGCGAGCATAGCCTGCCTGTGTCGGGCTGGCTTCGAGATGAGAACTCGAGTTCAAGACAGTGGAGGACGGGTGGGCGTTAGCTGAGGGATCATCCGTGGTGATGGACGACTTTGGCGCCTCGACTTCCTTGATAGGCGAACTGCGATCGGCAGGTCGGGTCTGGGTGAAGAATCTTCGGTTAGCTAGACTTGGGACCTCTACCTTACCCCTGAGAATTGAGATAAAGGTGTTCCGTGGACTGCTCCGGCGCTCTCTCGGCCGCTGCCCCTGCCTCCGCCTCTCCCGCAATCAGTGCCTTGTCTCGCAACGCTTGGCTCTCCGATATATTGACACTTGGGAGGAGGGCCTCTGCAGGAAGCAGGCCAGCTTCCGCATTACGCAGACCTGCGAAAGCGTCGCCCTGTATTGTCAGCACCGCAGGCAAAGCGCATTCACCTGTAAACTCGACCGCTGCGGTTGGGTCTCTCCAAAAAGCTGGGAAAACCCTGCGTCGGCAGATGCGAACCCAGCGAAATCAAAAGACGCGGGGGGTTGACCGGAACGACTGATTCCAGGTGGTTCAAGACCAGCTGGCTCCTGAGCATCGTCGCCAGCTTCATCTTCCGATTCAAAGCCAACTCGTCGATTCGTGCGACCCTTCCGTTTCCGCAATTTCGGAGTGGCAGCATCGTCCCCTTCGTCTTCGTCAAGGTTGCCTATTGCCTCGGCCACCGCAACAGCTCTACTGTCACTGTTCTGCGGACTGAGGCCTGCGCCCGCCCCCCCGACAATTGTCCTGTCTCCTTCTTCGTCATTAGAACTAAAATCGTGTTCATGGTCACCAGACGAAGCCACCGATTGTTGATCGACGTAATCGTCATCACTCTCACTATCAGCCACCGCGGTGCTGCGGGAAGCTGAGTGCAACTGTACGGCTGCCAAAGTCTCCTTCGGAGGCAGTCGCCTGGATCCTCCGTACTTAGCCTCCTTCTGCTTGGAAATCTCGTTGGCTTGATTTCGGTGGTGCCTCAACAGGTTGTCGTTTACCTGGGCCTGCTGCACTGGCTCGTCACGCCCCTGCTTCTGACCTTCCGGTCTTGATCCGGCATTTCTTCGCTTCAAATCTGCGTGGCCGAACTTTTGCGCGGCGTATTCCGCGTGGGTCTCAGTCAGGGGCTTTCTGGTCCTAAGCTTCCCAGACAACTTTGAGAATTGCTGCTGTCGTTTGGAAGGCGCTGTCACAGAAGTCGTGCGATTGAAGATAGCTAGAGCGTCTGGAGCCTGTCGTTCCGCACCAAGAGGCTTGGGCTTCAAAGGTGACAGCACCACATCCAACGAGTCCTCGTCATTTTCACCGGCTTGGCGAGAGGAAAATCCTTGCTGTTCCATTGCCGCCCTTTTCCTGGCATCCAAGCTCTTCCTCTTCGTGGCCATAGTTACCACACCATCGAGAGTAAGTTCATTCTCGTCGTCGTCGTCTTCATCAAGCATTCCAAACCTGGGAAACTTCCCAGGAGCACGTCTTGATCGCAAGGTCGGAGAGCTCTTCAACGGTGACGATGACGCAGGAATGATCGGGCCGCCGAACTCTTGTCGCGAATCGTGCTTCGCTGCAGAACTTGGGGTAAATTGCTGAATGTCGTCCGATCCTTGGCCCGGGCCCGGAGAGGAGGATGGTCTGCGGGTTAAATGGTCCACCAAACCCATGCGGACTTACTCAACGGCCACGCTAGCGTTTTTCAACCATGCTGTTACCGGTCTGTACCGCTGTTCGGGACGAGACAATTGCACAGGGCGCTCTGAAGGATTAGGGATCTGCGGTACTAAGAGGGGGGGGGGAGTCACTCACCGCGTTCGGCTTGGGCAATGTCCTTGTGCATCTGTTGCTGATCGGCTTTCGACAGAGCCTTCATAGTCAGTTTCGCCGAGGACTCTGAATCCCACCTTTGGTCCCCCTTTCTGCGTCTTCAGTGACGCAGCTTCGTCGTTGTCAAACAGTGTAAGCGTCGTATGGTCTTGAGCAGGGTGGGATGGCCCGTCCTCAGGTTGGCGCGAGACATAACGCAATTGCGATCCGTCCGCCGAGCCATTGCGTCGCGGGCGATAATCTGAGTGTAACGATTCCTCATATGTTTTCCTGGCCTGGTCACGGCTCCTCGAGGGAATCGAGGACAGCTCCGTGTACAGCGAGGTCAAACTGGAGGTGGTGGCCAGCGATCGATGGGGCTGAGGGCCACCACTCCGAAGCTGGCGGAGGGCGTCTGCAAGGTGCTCTTCAGAGGCTTCCTCCTCCATAGCACTGTCGAGAACCGCTACACGTTTCCGCCAGTCTGCCATGTCATCGCGCGAATCCGATGTCGATGTCTCGTTGGGGATGCCTTGATCGTTCTCAAAGAGTAAGGTGCTCTCCTGCTGTTGATCACTTCGAGATACCGCACGGCCGTAGGTATGTTTTCTCGCCGCAGACAACAACCCTGGGGGGTTCGGAAGCGGAGCCATGACGACGAGCGCAGTTGATGAGTTTGTGGTCGGGTGTATCTGCGAGGATGGAACGCGTCTTGATGACTGGCACGTCGCGTCCATGAAAACAATGGTCACGTGCTCTCTGAGCACCGCGGTCCGTGTGACGACCATCTTTGACGTCAACGCTACTGAGGCGCTGCATCTTTCAACCTTTCTTCCCGAACCACATTCAGCTATCGCTATTATGTCCGGGATATCGTCCAACGCTGCTCCAAAGGACTCCGATGGCAATCAATCCATGTCGGACCAGCGGCAAAAGATTCTTGTGACCGGCTGGCGCAAGTATGTTTGTGGTTCCAAGCTCTCTGACTCTTCGCAGAGCGGGCAAGTCTTCCTGCATCAAGACCGTGTTCCAGGATCTCCCTGTCAAGGATGTCCCTTACATAGGCATTACACAGAAATTGGAAAAGGTGAACTATGAGTACGTCAGTTGCTGCTGGTACATTGCTGACAACGAGTACCATCGTGCCGCTGCAGATATGGGACACGCCATCGAACTTTGAGCTTGACCAGCTCGACACACCTCTGGCGTCCTTTTCAACGATCGTCTATGTCATGGATATGCAGGTATGTGATATCCACAGAAACTGCATCTGACTCTGAAAGGCAGATGATTCATATCATGAAGCAATTCGACAGGCCGTATATGTCTTCCTTCGCGGGTATCTCGCAAATCCCGCCATGAAGTTCTTCATCTTCGTGCACAAGGCTGAGGCGTTGTCCGAGGATTATCGCCAAGGTACGTGAGGAGGTCTTTCTTCTCGCGCTGACACGTGTAGAGAACTTTGTGGAAGTCCAGAGTGGTCTTCAAGAAGAGCTGGAGGACTTCCACTACCCGTCGCTTCAACAATACGCCGGCGCTCTTGATCTGTCTGACCCGAACACATGCAACAGCATCTTCAGCCATCTGTCTACAGAAGTCAAGCCGGAGATGACCAGCGTTCATGACACTTTGCTCCGTGACGCCTGGAGCCGCGTAGTACAAAAGAACATGGAGATGCTTCCTTCCGTTGAAGCTCTTCTTTTGAACTTCACTGAAGTGAGTACAACATCCCTGGCAGCTTGCTCATTGACAGACGTCTGGCATGGACAATTCATATCTCTTTGATATCAATTCTGGGGTTGTCCTCGCAACTGACAACCGACATCGTAACGAAGCCACCATGGAGCAAGTGACGGAATACCTTTCCCGATTTTTACAGTTCCGTGACATCTACAAGTAAGCCGCCCACCGACGCTGCAGCGCATGTATGACATGCTGACATCGACCAAGGGGCCTAGGCAAGCCAAGCTTCATGGGAGCTGCAGCTCAAGACAGCGGGGGCAGCGTTTCTAAAGCGGAAAGTTCGTCCGTCGACAATGAGGATACTGAGGCTCCGTGGATGACTCAATCGACGCGTCTATTACCAAACACCACGATATCACTTTGGCAGTTCACGCCGTGAGTCTGATAACCACTCTGACTACTGTGAATCAGCCGGAATAGCTGCTGACATTCATTGCAGACAGCTAGCCTTGGTCGTACTTCTGCACACGGACACATGGCAATCACGGCGGGGTATGATCGAATACAACCTGACCTTCCTGCGCCAAGGTATCAGACGCATCCTGATGGAAGTGTAGTGTTCCCGATGTATAGATACGTTGTACGCGGTGCGAAGAGCGCGCGAAAGTTACACAATGGAGCAGGTGTGCGATACGTCCGGCGGCGATACGTCCGGCGGCGATACGTCCGGCGCATGTCAATGTGCATGGCCGATCTTGGCCGAGGAGTGCATGCCCTCAGCGCGGCATTTACTTCTGCGCGGCAACGGATGCATTTTCGAAAGTGCATGGCGATCGAACGTCACTGACGCACTCCAAGAACGACGACCTACAGTAGCCACCTGGAGGTGCTTGGGTCGCGTCACACTCATCCGCTACTTGCAAACCTGTTCATCATCAACTTCAGCGCCGAATCCTTCAGCGTGTATAATGGCTGCTGTCACAGATGAGGAAGTAGAGGCTTTCTTGAGCTCCCTTCGTGCCGCAGGTTGGTTTCGCGTACAGCTTCAGTCTCCCCTTGCTAACGTGCGCAGACGTGGACAAGAAGGTCAACCTGATTCAGTTATGGGGTATCAAGCTTGAAGACCTCGACGTGCTTCCAGATCGCTCTATTGATGCCATCACTCTTTTGGTCAGCCCTTTCATCCGCTCACCTTCCCACCTCCTGGTGACTTCGACGCTCGCTTCGTTTCTCCCTTTCTTCCTGCCTCTCATTCCGGCTTCGCAGACTCAGTCGCACCTTCGGGTTGCAGTTTTGTCGCTCCTTCCTTCTCTTCTGGAGAAACTGAACGATCCCAAGGGTAAAGTTCATGGACCGGCACGAGTCTGCATATCGTTACTCGGAGCCAAGTGTTATGAGGCGGAAGGTACCGAACTCGCACCATCAACGAAGGGCAAGGAGAGGGACTCTTTGACCTCGGTGTGGGAAACCTCGGTGAAAGATGCCTTGGAAAGTCGGGGAGTACGCGTAAAGCTGGAAGTCCTCAAGATTTTCGTGAAACTACGAAACGAACCTGCTGCCAAGCTCCCATTGAAACCGTGGCTCCCGAGCCTAGTAGCGCTTCTGGAAGACTCTGATGGGAGTGTGCGCGATAGTGCCCGAGAGGTTGGTTCGAATCGCCTTCTTGCAAACTGACATCAGACTGTCGTCGAGTTGCTCTCGCCGCTGTCAACCCCGGCTGCCGCTCGTTCCGAGCTGAAGAAGCTGATGCTAGCCCGAGGAGTGCGCAAATCTATATCGGACAGTATCATTGCTCGAGTGTTTGGGGGGCCTGCAAATGCTGGTACCAATACCCCGGCAAGAGAAGGCGCCTCTACTCCGGCGACCGCAAGTGTGGCCGCTCCACGGAACAACGGGGCTGTCTCAACACCGACAGGAGATGTTGTTGACATCGTTTACGTATGTCGCCTCGACGCCCCTGGATCGAGTACTGAGATTGACTTCAACAGATTGCAAGTGCGAAGGATCTCGAGAATGAATTCAGAGCCATGGCCCCTCATTTCGCTGTATGTCCTAGGTGCCGAACAATTCTGACAGGGCTTAGGGCAAGGAAACTGAGCATAACTGGGGACCTCGCGAGCGGGCACTGGTTCGAGTACGAGGCATGTTACGGGGAAAAGCCTTCCTGAACCAGCCCGAAGCTTTCTTGCAAGGTCTCAAAGCCGGCCTTGTGGATGGATTGGTGAAAACTGTGAGCAGAACGATATTTGGAATCGACATGCTGACAATAGCTCATGAGCCTTCGCACCACAGTGGCTCAACAGTCATGCGCGTTGGTGCAGGAACTCGCCGAGGCATTGGGCCCATCTCTGGATCCGTCGCTTGACCTCTTGCTCCCAACTTTGGGGAAAATGGCGTAAGCATCAGCAAACTAATATCAGAGTAGACGCTGACGGGTAGTGGATTGACAAAGCGGATCATAGCCGAGAAATCGCAGAGGGCCGTCACTGCGATTTTGGTGCACGCCTCTCCAGCGCCTGCCAAACTGATAGGGCATATCGCTGCCGCGATACAGGACAAGAGTGTGCAGGCACGCCAATACGGCGCAGGGCACTTGAAGACCTACCTCGAAGCTCAAGCCAAGGATCATCGCGGACTTGTTGAAGGGATACCTGGTGTATTAGACCAAATACAGCAACTGTTGAAGAAGTGTCTTGCTGACACAAACCCTCTCGTTCGTGAACAAGGTCGACTTGCGTTCTGGAGTTTCGAAAAAGTGTGGCCTAGTCACGCGTCTGCGCTGCTAGCGGCCTTGGACGGCACCGCTCGGAAACAGCTCGAGAAGGCAAATCCACGTATAGGTACAACGCCAGTTTCCTCCAAGATCTCGAAGCCCAATACTCCTCGCAGTTCGGCTATGAGTGCGTTATTGGCAGCGAAGCGCGCTCAGGCTGCTGAGATAGCGGCCAAGCGTGTTGCGGAGGGCGAAGATCCGAGACAACCGATTATCGAAACGTTGCCTTTGAATGAGACTCCTAGCAAGGCACCCAAAAGCTCATCCTCTGCACCCAGCGAAGTGGCCGTTACCCCTCGAATGGCGCTGGAGTCTCCCACCCCAGCCCTTGCGCCGCCCACGGCCTTGTCACTATCAGAGCCACCCGAGGTTCTCGCGTCATCTTCAAGCGACGCAGCCAATGCAGCCAAATCGACAGCAGAAACTGCCACTGGTTGTGGTTTGGAGGAAATGTGCGATCTTATCTCCAGTCCAGCCCGCTCCGCAGAAAATGCGCGGTCTGGTGATTCACGGCCGTGCACGCCTGCGAAGGGCTCGGTCCATACTGGCAATATCGATAAACGGACCGGTCCTGGAGACGCATCGCAGAGTTCGGTTGGTTCCAACAGCGCTGTCTCACCTGGCCATCAAACGCCGAAGACAAACATGCGCAGAAGCGGCATTCCCGTTCGATCCCCGCCACGGCATGGCTCTTCGCCGTCGTCGACTTGCCCAAAACCAGTGCAGCGATCATCGATTACCTCTTCACATTCGATGGCGTCGACGCTGTCCAGAGCCATGTCTCGGAGCCCGTCTCTCAAAGTAGACTCTGGTAACCCTGCATTCTTTGAGAGCGAGACACCGTTGAAGCCTTCACATCACTCTGGGCTCCAAGCACGCTTCCCTCACCAGGAAGCACGTCGACTGTCTCACTCACGCACAAGTGGTTCTGCCACCACTTCAATGGATCATTTGCCCAACTCCCCCGCAGATGAGCAAATCCGCGCTCAAGCGGCTCAGGCATTCTCCGCTGCTCAGCAATTACTCGACTTCGATGACGATCAAGATGCGATGGCCGATGTGCCATTGACCCCGATTCGATCCAACACCAAACCAGTGCCTGCGCTCGCATATCGCACCCCTTCCTCCGGCTTCAATGGGGTATCAAAGCAACCGTGGGAAGACTCTCCGAGAGCAATGACGCCCAAATTGTTGAATATGCTCCAGAGCAGAGGATATGAACGTAGCTGGTGGAACGAACGCCGCAAACTGCTCGACCAAATGTCTTCGCTGAAAGT
Organism: Trichosporon coremiiforme; assembly: GCA_039545355.1. Classification (NCBI taxonomy): domain Eukaryota; kingdom Fungi; phylum Basidiomycota; class Tremellomycetes; order Trichosporonales; family Trichosporonaceae; genus Trichosporon; species Trichosporon coremiiforme. The sequence continues at coordinate 1,292,551 of BCJJ01000006.1, forward strand.
GAAAGAGCCATCTACGGGTGACACTATTGAGGACGCCGTCGAAAGCTTGGCTCTGGGAGAAACTTCAGTGTGCATGTTGCAGTCAATCGCCTTATTCTCTGCGGCGCACCCGATCAGCACTTTAGAGTCTTCCTCCGGCGACGACAATGCGAGCTCTAGGGACCTGTGGTCTCGAACGCGCTTGTTTGATCGTGTCTTCGAAGGACTGGTTAACCTCCTTCGCCCGGCATTGGTGAGCACAGTCCATTATACCGAAACTAATGGTCGACAGACTGCCGACATTCTCGAGCAAGGCATTGTCACACTTTGGGAATTAGTCCAAAACCAGTGGCCTCTATGCGAGGATCGTGAAGATTCGCTACTGGATGCTCTGTTTCAGCTGCGAACGTCTACCAGCGGCATGGTTCTTGAGGCAACCAACGCAATGGTTTCTCTTCTTACTGAAGCGTGTGACCCGCCTTTTCTGCTGTCGCTCCTCCATTCAGCTCTTGAAAGATTCATCGGCACAGTGAGGATGGGCGCGGGCTCACCCAGCAAGGAGCAAGTCTATGGGGAGCGCGCCGCAGCAGCCGGATACAGCTTCGGACTGAATGCGATGGGGATGTGCATTTTGCACCTGCCTCAAGAGGCTGTTGAGGTCGAAGCGAAACAATTGGCGGGTCCGGTTCTGGAAGCGCTTCGGTTGGACTCGTCTTCGTCGGTCATGGCTCGGCAAGCAGCCCACCGAGTCATCCTTGCAGTGCAGTGCGTAATCGCAGACGATGTCCGGACGCTGTCACTTTTCCCTCGACTCACTTCTGGCCAGCGAAGCTTTGCTACCTACCTCATGCAGCAAAACGGGGTAATGGGTAAAGCTGGCGACGAGGCGGAGGCGGATACGCGACGTCGAACAGTGTTGAACGAGCTGGCAGGAGGTCTGGCCAAAGGCTCGCGCTACCTGTAGAGTCGTTAGTTCAATGTGTATGTACAATCGCAAGGGTTGGCTGGGCACCACTGGCACCATGTTTAGCTTGCCGGTGCGTTTTGCAAGATGCAGGCACAAGGCCGTCGCATGGTAGGGCCTTGAGGAGGTGAAGCACTCACAATTCAAGTCTCCGGGACGACCGGTGACGCCATTCGAGGTTTCCCACGTGGGGTCGCCTACCCGACGTTTCCCACGGACAACTGGACGGAGTATATCCGAGTGGAGGCACTCGTGGGAACCCTCGGGTGGCGGTGGGTCCCCACGGATAACCTGGACGCGAGCTGTGACCAAGGTTTCCCACGGGCAATCTTCATGGCTAGCTGGCCCTCCACCCGAAGTTTTCTTTTCCCCCAAGCGGTCGCCACCCAAAGTCTCCCACGGCCAACTGAGAAGTCGCCAACCGGGAACCTATGCACCCAGTCCGTTTTAAGGTTTCCCACGGGCTTCCTGCGCCCAAGCTGACGGTGATTGTTTTCCACGGGTGATCTTCGCTTTAACGGACGCCACTTGAGGTTTCCCACGGCCAACCTCCGCTGTCGGTACCTGAGGATTTCCACGGACGACCTCCACTCCAGCCGCCTGAAACTGAGGTTTTCCAACAGGGGCCTCACCCGAGTCGCGACACGAGGTTCTCACACGCTGCCGCCCAAGACATCCGAAGAGCGCTTCCCTCCGGGCCGCGATAATCCATCCAGGTTTCCCACGGGCCACTTTCAAGACTCGGCCACGGTCGACCTCCGTAAATTCACCTTCCTTGGAACAACCGCAAAGAAGCGAACGGACATGGATATTGTTGCGGCGAAACGGTACTGACAATGATGCTAGTGCGATGACCACCAATGCTTGCCTTGGGCGGACCTTTTGGTGGCCAGCGGCAAATGCATGTAGGTGTAGGCGACACGGGGAATAGCAGCCACGAGTTCCAGGCGCGAGACGTCGCCAGCCCCGAAGTGTCTCAAGGAGTTGGCCGTGGGAAGCCTTGAATCTAGCGAGCAGTTCCTCCGACGTCGATCGCAATTTTCAACGCTGCTACTTCTTCGGCCCCACTCAAGATCAATCGTGGAAAACCTTGAATGCGCTCTTCACGTTCTCCGAGACTGGGGTTTGCCTCTAACTGTTTTGAAGAGGAGTAAATGCGAGATCCAATATTCCAAGCGTACAGAGTGCGGGGAGTTCAAAATGATGGTCAGAATGAGGTCTTAACGCTGGTGAGATGCTGCGCCAAACTTCCCTGGGTGCCAACAATATGCCGGTATCGGTTGTTCCGTATCTCATGTAATTTTGATCATACTGAGCTGGAGCTATGAAACACGTTACGATTCGATGTCACTCACGCGCTGGCGCGATGGCAGGGTCCTACGACTATTCCTGACAAAGTTCACTGACAGGTCATTGGCTGAAGTTTCTCGACCCCACGTTGATTAGGCATTCTTTCCCTCTCGCCCTCGGGCCCCTTCCAGAGGGGAAGGACAGGTTCTCGCTCTATGATGTAGATGATCTACAGACCTCGAATCCCTCTGAGCACTCAGCATATAAACATTACTCAGTAAATTTCATGGGGGTTCCTCACGCCGGGATTTGAGCAATGTCTGCGATTCATCCCTAGTTAGCTTCTTGCACGGCGTCTGTCAGAGTAACACTGCGAAGTGCATTTCAACTATCGGGCGCTTGTATAAGCCAAAGCTAAACAGGCAACAGTGCGCGGGGACTGTGGCATGTGGACGAATGAACGAGCAGACTCCAAGCAGCAATGGGCTTGTGCCGCTACAGTTAGGAACTTTTTAATTATTGGGAGGGGGCTTGCCACGGGCTACTGGCCCCGGGAGAGCGGATGCGCTGAATTCGCTGCGGCTCGTGCCAACGGACCCCGGAATCTGTTTTAAAAAGTATATATCCGTGACAGACAAGACCTTGGAAGTGAAAAGCATCACAAATACGTTTCTTGCGCGATACATGCAAGCCGTGCATCGCTACGGGTCTCACACGCCACCAGCAAGCGTACGTGCATCGCTACGGGTCTCACACGCCACCAGCAAGCGTAATACTGCACGGTATCGTCCTGATCTGGGTATCAACTCTAAAGTTAGGAATGCCATAGGCAGAATCAGTGTGGTAAACGACCTCTGTTGTCTCTGCAGGACTGTACGTCAGCGTTGGGATACTCAGCTTAGGAATCCCCGCCTCTCGGAACACTTCCTATCTCTGTCGCACCTTCCTCCACGTTTCTCAATGTAACGGAACTGCGGCCTGTGGCAGAGGTGTGCCGTCGCATATGAGTCTGACGAGTACCCAAGCTACTGATAAATGAGCTGAATGGGGCGCGGAGAGCCCGAAAGGGCGTCTCAGATCTAAGCGGGCGCAGCCATCACTTACCTCCCAGTGGAACAGCTGTGAAAGCGAGAGCATAGAACGAAGACTGTTACATTGGCCTTTGCGCGGGTGACAAGCAACTGAGGCAAGCCAGAGCTTAGCCGCCCGGCAACCTTGCGCTCAGAAGAGATATGGCTGCTTGATCTAGGGTATTTCACTGGAAGCTTAGGTAGGATAAACAGCCCAAGGTCTAGCTTTCTGGGGATCGTTGGTGTCCGGCCAGTTCTTAGCCGCGTTCGCCGCTCCAAATGGAGTTCACACAGACCCAAAGAACAGAAGAACCGCGAGAGAGAGCCACAGAACAGAAGAACCACGAGAAAGGCGTCTCCAACACAGCCCAGAACGCGTACCCTCTGCTTGTTCTAGTCAGAAATCGGGTGATATGGGTACGCAGAGCTTTTGGTAGCTGTGCCTGGGCTTGGGGGATGACCCTCGTCTTGAACGCACTTGAACCCGACCCGAGCGTTGAAGGACGACCGATGCAGAATGGAACTTTCCCACGGGTGAACATTGCCCCTCCCCGCGAAACACACATAATATTCATGCGGCAACACCGTGGCAGTCAGGAGAATATCACGAGTACTCCACTTGAACTAAATTACGTAAATTCCCAGTTCAGGGACAGGCACGTGGCCTGTAGGTACGTCCCATGAGATTATACCTGCCAACTCTTGTGACCGATGTCATCTCACGTGAGGTGATCAACCTCCTTCATCGTTACGTGATTGGAAAATCTGCGTCACAATTTTGGTGGAGATCGCCCGTGGGAGATCTTGCCTGGCGGCCTCGCAGGCAGGGTGGTCGCTCAGGCTGGATGAAGTTGACCGTGGGTGGGAAACGCGAGCTCGGTGCTGGACGTTCGGGGGAGTATCGCTGATATCGCACGTGGTAACCGGTCGAGGAACGCCCGTGGGAAACCTCTGCCAGTCCCAGTTTGGTGGAGATGCGCCGTGGCAAATGTTGGGTGGGTCGCTCGTGGAAAACCTAGCTTGGCAATGGCAACCGTGGGAAATTGGTCGACGACCAATCTTCCCGACTATGATTCCCACGGGTGACGTCCACGTCGTTTGGCCACCCTGCCAAAGTTTCCCATGGGTAGAATATCCTCCACCCCTACTCTAAGTCGCTTTGCCATCCAAGCCTCCACCACCACCCTGACTTTCCACGGTGGTCCTCTGCTCGCTCCTTGGCCAGCCTGAGCTTTCCCACGGATGACCTCTGCGTGGGCACCCTCACAAGGGTGACCTCCACAAGACGTTGCCACCCAGATGTTTCCCACGGATGACTCCTTTTCCGATCCTTGACTTCACTGGAGACTATCAGCACTTCGCATCACTCTTGGAGTGATGAATTACTAGTAGCTCGGTATTCAGCCCTTACATCTCACACCTAGGACATGATAACACCTTTCACAACCTCATCACCTCTCTTAGTGGTGTTCTTTCCACGTGCCCGAACAATGCCAAACAGACGTGCCTCCTCCACAAACCTGATGAAGAGAGCGTGAAGACGGCTATCAGTTTCGTCGTCWATGGCWGGCTTTTGATTGCTGTCCCCGYCATCAGTGCCGCCRGGTACCACTGCCTGACGGAAGCTGTCGAGCCAATCCCACAGGTTCACCGACTTGCCTGAGGCCTGCCACAGGTTGTACAAGGTTTGGACCTCAGGGAACACCACCGACAGGTGGTGATCCTCGGTCAGCTCTTGGGGAGCATCCTGCCGGATTTGTGATCGAATTCGGTCAGACAGATAGTTGTGCCACTCAGCATCCTTGGTGTCACTGAAGAAAGCAGATGGTGCACCCAACGCATGAAGCACTGTAAGCCGTGGTGTGGGGTTCTGTGTCTATGCCATGAGCAAATTGTCTCCTGAGCTATGCTTACACTGAGAATGTCRCCCGTCAAGTTTACTGTCATCAACTTGGCAAACAGATGTTCGTCAGGGTCAGGTCCCGATTCATGTCCATCTCTCCTGGCRTCTGAGACAGCTTGGAGAATCCCCAAGTCTGCCTCCTGCGCTGCCCGAAGAGTGCTGTTGTTCTGGCTGTACAGCAAAAGCCACTGCTGTCAGCACATTGCCGACTCAGACCTCACCTTCATCATTTTCAGGGCAGCAGGTGCCCCTCCCCCGACGATATCTTCCTCAAGGCGGATTTGCTCCTCAATATCTGAGCAGAATTGGAGTGCAGGTTTGCGAGTCGCCTGAGTTTGGTCAAATGCTACTCTCATACTAGATCTTACTCTGAAGACACTTTCCAAACTTGAGCTGCCTTTGCGCACCCGGCCACCATTGAGAATGTGAAGATCAATCTCACTTGAGTCGGTGATAGCCCAAGTCGAGAGGAGGGTCTTGATGGAAGGTACTGAGAGAAGTAACCTGAACGGTGTGTCACGATGCAAGCTAGGAGGAGTAAGACTAAAGAAGTATCACGGGCAGAGACAGTCACGTACTTTAGAATATGAACGAGATCCGACATTGTAGTCGCATTCATCATCTGAGGATTTTGAAGATGCACGAGCACCGGAGAGTGTCGGTCGGAACGCTCCCACCATGCACACACGGCCCCCATTGGTGTCTGGCCGGTCCTTTGAGCTTCCACAGCCTGTTATTAAAGAAGTCCCATCATGCGGTCTCCATCTGGAAACTCACTGCTTCTCCCATCACGCTGAACGCTATGGCTCTCGTTAGACTGCCGATGTCCCCAATCCCTTGACAATCCACAGTGACAGGATGATCGATGACTTCAGAAAGCTCGCGCCCCACAGAGACAGACAGATCTGTCGTTAGCTGTGCACTTGGCCCATTTTCTCACTTTGCACCAAGGCAACAGGTAGCCTCACGTACTCAAGCAAGCCTTGATGCTGCTGCTTGCTGCACCCAAGCAGCCATTCATGTATTTCTTCCACTTGCTCTAGGGAGCAGCTCTTTTCAAAGGTCTGACAATCAGCTTGAATAATTGCAAACACGCGTACCTGATGAGCCTTCTCCATGGAAGAGTACATCCCAGACTCGATTAATCCGAGTTGTGGTGGTCGCGCAACAACACGACGCTTCTTCCGTGGTAGAACGAAGACGCCCTGGGGTTAGAATGGCACGAAAGACTCGAGCTGTACTTACCTCACTGAGAGACTGGAGTTCATCCCCATTCATTGCTGAGTATGCAGCCGGATGAGAGTACATTGAAAGAGAACGTTCAAAACACAAACATGGGCGGAGGTTCGGGAAACGGTGACAGGTGAGGACTGCCCTTGCTCCCGTGGGAAACCTACGGGCTCTTCTCCCGGTAGCCTTTGGTTTCCCACGCGCGGGAAGCCGGCCGCTCTAAGTGCCCCAGTAGATTACGCGCACCTCGGGAAACTGCAAGCGGAGTTGGCCACGGTGAAGTCGACGCTGATGGATCGTGAGATG